>CAUYUJ010021450.1:100000-102500 GCA_963575745.1 Prorocentrum cordatum
CAGCCGGTGCCGACATGGGACATCCACGGGGAGCAGGACATGGCGGACGTGCTGACCTTCGCGCACCGCAATCGCCTCACGAGGTTGGCCAAGGAGCTCCTCGCGCTCCCGCGCATGTCCGAGGCGGCCCGCGAGGGCGCGGGAGCGCCCGAGCCGACGGAGGCCTCGACCGCTCCTGCGCCCGCGGCCGGATACCGACCGCTGGTGACCGCAGCGCGCGAGGAGGGACGCGCCTGGGCAAACCTGCGCGACGACCGCCTCCAGGGCAATCGCGACAAGGATGACGCGGGCGCTGACGACGGCGAGGAGGAGGAGGGCGCCGGCGGCCTGGGCGGCGACCTTGCTGCGGCCAGTTTTGCCCGCATCGTGTATTCAACGCCCAGCGCACGCATGGCCGCCCTGGTCGCTGGGTTGCCGGAGATCGAGAGACTCACGCGGGACCGGGCGCAATTCGTCGCCAAGTTCGCGAAGGCCGGCGACGACGCCTGGGAGGACGACGCGCAGAAGAAGCCCTGGAGCGAAAGAAAAGTGACGCACTTGCTCCTGCTGGGCCAGGGCGGCTCGGGGAAGACGCACGCGGTGCAGAAGGTCGTTTTCCCAGTGGTGGAGCATTTGCGGCCCTCGTCGGCGCAGGACAAGGGCGCCGCGATGGTCGCGGCCTTCTCGAACGCGCAGGCGAAGAACATCTCCGCGGAGACTGCGGAGGCCAGAACGCTGCACAACGCCTGCGCCCTGCGAGTCCAGAAGTACATCGACACGAAGATGAGGCCGGGGGGCATGCAGAAGAGGCTGAAGTGGTCGTGGGAGCACGTCCGCGTTCTGGTCATCGAGGAGGTGGGCATGGTGGCGGCTGCCCTGCACAACGTGCTGGATTTTCGCGCCTGCCGCGGGCGCAGTGACACGCGCGACGCGCAGGAGTCAACCTACAAGGGGCCGCGTCACCACTTCGGGCGCGCCCCCATCGCGTTGCACCTCGGCGATTTCCCACAGCTGAAGCCCACTGGCAGCATCAGGCCCCTGACGGACGTGAACGAGCGCCAGGGCGACGGGCCCCGCAAGTACGCGGAGCCGCCGACGGTGGAGATTCAGCACGCCATCAGCGTTTTCTCTCGCTTCCCCTGCGTCTTCGAGCTGACGGGCACGAAGCGCTTCGAGCCGGGGGCCCTCTGATCGCGTTCTTGGGCTGCATGCGCGGGGGCAAGCGTTTCCCGCCAGAGGTCTGGTCTGCCTAGGAGAAGACGTTGGCCTCGGACAGCCACGGCTTCCTGGGCCCTCGGCACCAGCGCGAGATCTTTCGGCTCGGCTTCGGCATGGGCATCTACTGGGAGACGCTCGCGAGGTGGATCAACGCGCGTGCTCGTCGCGGCGCGCGGCGTCTGGGCGCGCCCTTCGTTTTCCTGCGGGCCGTAGACGAGTGCGGCGCGACTCGTGGCGACCCAGACGCAGGCCGCCGCTTCCGGAACGTCCCGAACACGCGCGAGACGAGGGACATCCACGGCGCCTTACCGGCACGCGTCGGCGCAGAGGTTCGGTTCACGGCCGCGCAAGAGGAGCCGAAGAAGAAGTTGGGGCTCGCGCAGGAGCAACGGGCCACCATCGCGCCCTTCGAGTTTCACGCAGACGACGAGCGAGACTACGAGGAGCGCGCGCCGGGCCAGCTCTTTCGCCCCCGCTACCTACCGCGGGGAATCTGGACGCAGGTCCACGGCTTCAAGGAGTCCCCGATCTACAAGGAGGTCGCCGAGGTGCTTCTGCAGAGTGCCGAGGGCGCTGGCGACGACGGCGCGGCCGAGGCGCGGGCGAGGAGCTTGCTCATGTTCAGGCCCAGCGAGCAGGAGTTCACGCGGCAGTGCTCGGGGCCGCGCGTCGCGCGCCGCTCGGGGTTCACCCTGGCGCGCGCGTCCTGCGCTGTCGCAGGGTCAGACGCTGCGCAAGGGCGCCGCCGTCGACTGCGCCGGGGAGGAGGACGCCGGTCGCGCGGGCATGTCGGACGAGCAGCGGCGGCTGCGCCTCTACGTCATGTTCCCCCACGCCGCGCGCACGCGGAACATGCTGATCCTGCGGCCGCCCGCGCCCCTGCGGAAGGCGCTCGAGAAATTCAACAAGAGAGCACTGGACTCCAGGGCAGAGGCGGAGCAGCTCGCGGCAGCGCTGGGCTTCGCGCTGCCTCCCGCCTGAGCGCGGCCGCGATTGGCTCGGTGCCTGCGGGGTTGTCCCAACGGCTTGCTCTCGCGCCCCAGCGGCTCGCGGGGTTGTCCCGGCGGCCCGGCCCGAAGGGTTGCCCCGGCGGCTTCGCGACCTAGCCGTCGGCAAACGCGCGCGCGATTGCCCGGGCGGCGAGGGCGCCGAGGAACATCGATTTGCTTGCGCCGACCAGAGGGGGCGGGGAGGCGCACGTGGAGAATACGCAGGCGGAGGATGAAGAGGAGGGAAGAAGCATGGGGGAGGGCGATGATCAGGAGATGCGGAGGTGGAGGAGGGGGAGGAGGAATAGGATGAC
>CAUYUJ010021450.1:105000-133422 GCA_963575745.1 Prorocentrum cordatum
ATCCGCCTACAAAATTTGCAACAGTTCTGCGGACGGAGGGCGGGTAGTCTTCAGAATGCGGTTGTGGCGATAGTGTCGCGCGCATCTTTTTAGACAATTTGGCCTGGCGAAGGGCCCAACCAGATGCAGCTGTGAACACCGCAATTATGAATATCATCTTCGCCCGCGCTCCCTATGTGGCCACGAACCGTGCGAGGGGCGTGCCGACATGCGTGGCGGGGCACACAGCGCGAGCGAAGACGACGGGTCTGTGTTCAAGAGACTGAGAGCGAGTGAGTCTGATTGTGGATGAGTCTGCGCGCGCGTGAGTCTACGTGCATAAATGTCGACACCCATGTCGGCACGCCTCTCACGAGGATCGCGCCTGCTTCCTTCCGGTTCTTTTCTCTTTTTTTTGCCCGTGCGCGCCCACGTCCAAGGTTGCGGGCGCGGCGCCGCACGGAATCCCCGCGACGCGCGTTGGTCGCCCCGAAGGGGTCTCGGCGACGCGCGCGGGTCGCCCGCTGCGCGGAGCATAGAGAGAGCGAGCAGGCTGGCTCCCGCCCGGGATGCGCGGCCCGAAAGCGGCCTCAACAAGTAGAATGCGACGGAAAACTTCCGAACATCGAAAGTCGCCGCCATGCGAACTACGCCACTGGGCCGCCACGCGAATTCCGCCACGGCGACCTTCGGTGGAGCTCCCTGTGGGGACACGAAACGCTGTATTGGGTGGTGGATGACGCTGTGTTGGATGGTGGATGACGCGCGCGGGCGGTCCCAGTGGGGTCTTCGGTGGAACCCTCTATGGGGCCACGAAGCGCTGTACTGAGTGGTGGCTGACGCTCGCGGGCGGTCCCATTGGGGCCTTCGGTGGAGCTCCCTATGGGGCCACGAGGCGCTGTGCTGGGTGGTGGATGACGCTTGCGGGCGGTCCCACGTGGGCCTTCGGTGGAGCTCCCGATGGGGCCACGAAAGGTTGTACTGGGTGGTGGATGACGCACGCAGGCGGTCCCACTGGAGCCTTCGGTTGAGCTCCCTATGGAGTCACTAGGCGTTGTACTGGGTGGTAGATGACGCATGCGGGCTGTCCCACTGGGGCCTTCGGTGGAGCTCCCGATGGGGCCACGAAGCGTTGCGCTGGTTGGTGGTAGATGACGCACGCAGGCGGTCCCACTGGAGCCTTCGGTTGAGCTCCTTATGGGGTCACGAGGCGTTGTACTGGGTGGTGGATGACGCATGCGGGCGGTCCCGCTGGGACCTTCGGTGGAGACCCCATATGGGGCCACGAAACGCTGTACTGGGTGGTGGATGACGCATGCGGGCGGTCCCACTGGGGCCTTCGGTGGACCGTGGGGCCACGAAGGGTTGTACTGGGTGGTGGATGACGCATGCGGGCGGTCCCACTGAGGGGGGGCTTTCGGTGGAGCTCCCGATGGGGCCACGAAGTGCTGTATTGGGTGGTGGATGACGCACGCGGGCGGTCCCACTGAGGCCTTCGGTGGGGCCCCCTTATGGGGCCACGAAACGCTGTGCTGGGTTGTGGATGGCGCATGCGGGCGGTCCCACTGGGGCATTCGGTGGAGCTGAGGGGCCACGAGGCGTTGTACTGGGTGGTGGATGACGCATGCGGGCTGTCCCGCTGGGGCGTTCGGTGGAGCTCCCCATGGGGTCACGAAGTGTTGTACTGGGTCGTGGATGACGCACGCGGGCGGTCCCACTGGGGCCTTCGGTGGGGCTCCCTATGGGGTCACGAAGCGCTGTACTGGGTGGTGGAAGACGCATGCGGTCGGTCCCACTGGGCCTTCGGCGGAGCCCCCTGCGGGACCACGAAATGTTGTGCTGGGTGGTGGATGACGCATGCGGGCGGTCCCACTGGAGCCTTCGGTCGAGTTCCCTATGGGGCCACGAAGTGCTGTGCTGGGTGGTGGATGACGCACGCGGGCGGTCCCACTGGGGCCTTCGGTGGAGCTCCCTAGTGGTGGATGACGCATGCCGGTGGTCCCATTGGAGCCCTCGGTGGGGGTCCCTATGGGGCCACGAAGTGAGGCAGGAGCGGGAGGTGGAAGAGGAGGAGGAAGAGGAGGAGGAGGAGGAGGAGGAGGAGGAGGCGGAGGAGGGAGGAGGAGGAAGGAAGGAAGGAAGAAGGAAGGAGGATAACGCGGGGACCGTTTCTTCAAAAGTAGCCTGGCGAAGGACCCAACCATATTCAGCTGTGAATACCGCAATTATGAATATCATCTTCGCCCGCGCTCCCTATGGGGACGCGAGCCGTGGGCGTGCCGGCATGCGTGGCGCACACAGCGCGAGCGAAAAACGATAGGTCTGAGTGCGAGAGAGTGAGAGCGAACGAGTCTGATTGTGGATGAGTCTGCGCGCGCGTGAGTCTACGTGCATAAATGTCGACGCCCATGTCGGCGCGCCTCTCACGAGGATCGCGCCCGCTTCCCTCCGGTTTTTTTCTCGTTCTTTGCCCGTGCTCGCCCACGTCCAAGGCTGCGGGCGCGGCGCCGCACAGAATCCCCGCGAAGCACGCTGGTCGCCCCGAAGGGGTCCCAGCGACGCGCGCGGGTCGCCCGCTGCGCGGAGCATAGAGAGCGAGCAGGCTGGTTCTCGCCCGGGATGCGCGGCCCGAAAGCGGCTTCAACACATGGAATACGACGAAAAAAATCCGAAAACCGGAAGTCGCCGCCATGCGAACTCCGCCGCTGGGCCGCCATGCGAGTTTCGCCACGGAGACCTTAGGTGGAGTTCCCTGTGGGGACACGAAACGCTGTACTGGGTGGTGGGACGCATGAGGGTGGTCCCACTGGAGCCTCCGGTGGAGCTCCTAGGCCCTGCGGGGCCACGAAGTGCTGTACTGGGTGGTGGATGACGCATGCGGGCGTTCCCAGTGGGGCCTTCGGTGGAGCTCCTTATGGGGCCACGGCGCGCTGTACTGGGTGGTGGATGACGCACGCGGGCGGTCCCACTGGAACCTTCGGTGGAGACCCCTATGGGGCCACGAAGCGCTGTACTGGGTGGTGGATGACGCACGCGGGCGGTCCCACTGGGGCCTTCGGTGGAGTTCCCTATGGGGTCACGAAATGTTGTGCTGGGTGGTGGATGACGCACGCGGGCGGTCCCACTGGGGCCTTCGGCGGAGCCCCCTGTGGGGCCACGAATCGCTGTACTGGGTGGTGGATGACGCATGCGGGCGGTCCCACTGGGGCCTTCGGTGGAGACCCCTATGGGGCCACGAAGCGCTGTGCTGGGTGATGGATGGCGCATGCGGGCGGCCCCACTGGAGCCTTCGGTGGCGCCCAGTGGAGCCCTCGGTAGAGTTCTCTATGGGGCCACGAAATGCTGTGCTGGGTGGTGGATGACGCATGCGGGCGGTCACACTGGGGCCTTCGGTGGGGCCCCCCATGGGGCCACGAAGCGCTGTATTGGGTGGTGGATGACGCATGCGGGCGGCCCCACTGGAGCCTTCAGTGGGGCCCCCTATGGGGCCACGAAATGCTGTGCTGGGTGGTGGATGACGCATGCGGGCGGTCCCACTGGAGCCTTTGGTGGAACTCCCTATGGGGCCACCAAATGAGGGAGGAGCGGGAGGATGAGGAGGAGGAGGAGGAGGAGGAGGAGTAGGAGAAAAAGAAGGGAGGAGGAGGTTGGAAGGAAGGAGGAAGGAGAACGCGGGAACCGTCTCTTCAAAACGAGGACAGGATGGTTGGGAACAAGGATCCAACCCCACAAGATGGTTGGGAAAAATTGGACCACCACGCGCACATTTTCAAAGAGCGTGGAGTTGCGAGGATGTCTCAGGCGAAACGTGCTGGACCACCTCTCGCGCGACATCTGGGAGCTCAGAGTTTTTGGGGTGCTCCGGTCGCGCTCATACCCCTCCCAGAGTACAATTCGGAAACACGAGTGTAATCACATGATTCGTTTGGGTCAGACCTCTCCTCCGTCCTTTTTCCTCCCTCCCGAAGCCCCGAGGCGAAACGGGCCAGACTATCTCGCCCGCAGCATCTCAGAGCTCCGAATTGCAAGGATACCTCAAGCGAAACTAGCCACACGTACACACACAGACACACACACACACACCATTGCGCACATTTTCTCAGAGCTCAGAACTGCAAGGATGTCTCAGGCGAGACGAGATGGACCACCTCTCGCGCAGCATCTCGGAACTGAGGGGCGCGAGGGTGTCTCAAGCGAAACGCGCCGAACCACCTCGCGCGCGGCAGCTCGGAGCACGGAGTTGTGAGGATGTCTCAGGCGAAACGCGCCAGACCACCTCGCGCGCGGCGTCTCGGAACTCAGAAATGGAAGGATATTTCAGGCGAAACGCGCCAGACCACCTGTCGCACGGCATCTCGGGGCTTAGAGTTTCGAGGATGTCTCAGGCGAAACGTGCTGGGCCACTTTACGCGCAGCGTCCTGGAGCACAGATTTTAAAGGATGTCTGAGGCGAAACGGCCAAAGACAATTCAGAAACAAGAGTTGTGAGGATGTCTCAGGTGAAATGGCCCACCAGATGATTTGAGGATGTCTCTGCTCCCCTTTCCTCCAGCCGGAGTTAGCTTCTACTTCAACAGCACCGCGTTCAACAAATTCATTGGGGAATTGAAGAGCTTCACTGATGGAGGGTGTTTCCTTTTCAAAATGTGGCTCTCGCTTTTGCGCCGCACGCAATCGTTTTAAGAGTCTCATGGCTAACTGCCAGAAGTGGCGTTTTGGCACGATGTCGTACGGTCATGGCGCATCAGTTACAGTGATTCGTGGTGTTGACGTTCCAGGCATAGTGTTCTGCCACGGTTCAGGAGCGTCAAGACGCAAAAGTAACGGTGATTCACGGCGTTGCAGTCCCAGGAATGGCGTTCTGGTTCAGTTCAAGATCTTCACACGGTTATTATCAAACTGGGCAACTTCGGTTGAAAATGAATCTTTGTATGGGGCCATGCAGAGGGAATGTGGAGGGAAGGTGTATTACAATATCGTTGGTAAGTCTTGGGCTGACATTGGTCCTCCTCCTATTTGGCCTTCGCGCCGCGCACATTCGTTTCAAAATGTTCAAGAGCTTGACAAATGGAGGGCGAATCCTTTTCGGAATGTGGCTCTCTCTTTAGCGCCACGCACATTCGTTTTAAGAGTTTACAGCAGTTTCAAAGACTCGCATGGCAAACGTCCCACAGAAGGTGTGTTGGCACGATGTCGGGCTGTCACGGCGCAACGGTTACCTTGATTCACGGTTCCAGGAATTGCTCGTTTGCAAGATTCATGATCGTCTAGATGCAACGGTAACGGTGATTTGTGGCGTTGAAGTCCCAGGAAGCGTGTCTTGGTTCAGTTCAAGATTTTCTAACGGTTGTATTCCAAGGTGCCATTTCTTTCAGTTAAATGAATCTTTGTAGGGTTTATGAAGAGAGAATTCTAGACGCTTCGCGTATCCCCACCAGCCCGGCCAGAAACGACGCCCAGGCGAGTAGAGGGTCGTCCTGAGGGGCTTTTCGGCGTCTTGGGTGCCTCGGGGGGGCCTCTGTGGGCCGTTCGGGATCCTCTTTGGGGCCTCCTGGGGGCCTCTTGGGGCCTCTTGGGGCCATCTTGGGGCCTTTGGGGGCCTCCTGGGCGCTTCTTGGGGCCATCTTTGCCCCCTCAGGAGGCCAAAATGGGGCCAAAATCTTAGTAAAATCAATGATTTTGGCTTCCTCGCCGAGGCCGTTTTGGACGCTCTGACCGCTCGCGGCCCCCCCCCGTCCAGGTCCACGGGGAGGGGGTAGGGGGAGGGGTAAACCCCTCCCCGAAGGGAAAGAGGGAGGGGTGGAAGAGGAAACGCCTTAAACCACCGACGCCCAGAGGGCTGGTGGGATTGCCTCGATCAGGGAAGTGGACAGCACACAGAGGAAGCCAGTATGAGACATCTTGGGATTTCTTGAGCCATCTTGGAGGTCATTTTGGGCTCTCCGAGGCGCTCTTGGAGTCATCTTAATCAGTGCCCCCCCCCAAGAGGCCAACATGTGGCTAAAACCTTAGTGCAAACAATGGTTTGACATTATCGCCGAGGCCTCTGGGAGCACCTTGGGTGCCTCTGGGGGGTCTCTTGGGGCCTCTTGGGGGTCGCTTGGGGGCCTCCTGGGGGCCTCTTGGGGGCCCTCTTGGGGCCATCTTGGGGCCATCATGCGGCCTCTTGGGGCATCCTGGGGGCATCTTGCGGCCATCGTGGAGGAAATCGATCAAAGAAGAGGGGAGCGTTAATTAGCGTTGCCCCCTCAGAAGGCCAAAATGGGGCCCAAACCATAGTAAACTCAATGATTTTGGCTTCCTCGCCGAGGCCGTTTTGGACGCTCTGACCGCTCCCCGCCCCTCCTGTCCAGGTCAGTGGGGAGGGGGTAGGGGGAGGGGTAAACCCCTCCTCGAAGGGGAAGAGGGAGGGGTGGAAGAGGAAACGCCCTAAACCACCGACGCCCAGAGGGCTGGTGGGATTTGGAGGGAGGGTTTATTGCAATATCGTTGGGGAGTCTTGCGTTTGCAGTGTTCCTCCTCCTCGTCCTCGTCCTCTTCCTCCTCGTCACTCCTCCTCCTGCTCCTCCACCTCCTCCTTCTCCTTCTCCTTCTTCTCGTCACTCTTCCTCGCGCCTTTCTCCTCGCTCCCGCCCACTGTCCCCCCATCCTTCCTCCTCCTCGGTCCCTTCCTTCCTCCTCTTCCCTCCTCGCCCTCCCTCCCTGCTCCTCGCCCCTCCCCCTCCCGTCCAGCTGCGGACAGGACACTGAACCTTGCGTTCACGAACGTCTCCCATCACGTGCACCACTTCTCGTTTGGGGAGGCCCCGCGGAGATCGATACATGCGCTTCCCAGCGAGTACAAGAGGCACGTCAACCCCCTCGACGGCAGGACGTTTGCTGTGGACAAGTTCCATAAGGCGCCCAACCACTTCATCAAAGTGGTGCACACAAGATTCGTGGAACATGGCATCCGCAGCTACCAGCAGACCCATCAGCATAGCGTGAGAACGATTCAGCGCAACGCCATACCGCAGTCGAAGTTCTCATACGATCTGTCGCCTGTCGAAGTGGTCGTCAGCGCGGGAGAGCGGCGGTGGTACGACTTTGTGACACAGGTCTTTGCCATCATCGGCGGGGCGTTTTCCGTGATGTCGATGGCTACAGGCATGTTGAAGTTCACGTCCACACAGTTGAAGGGTGCTCTGGGGAAGCTTGGCTAACGACGCCGGCGGCCAACCCCCTCAGCGCTTGCTGCACACGTGAGGCGGAGGCCAGTCATCCAGGGATGAGCGAGCGGGAATCGCAGGCACGCGCGAACGCGCACGCGCGCTCGGGCCTAAGTCTTCGCCCGACCACCTCGCACTGGCTCGCGCGGCTCAGCCTTCGCGTGGGGGCGCAACGCGTGGATTTTCTTATCAGAATCCGTCACCTCGGGGGCGCGCCAAAAAGGAAAAGCATCGCCTCCCTTCCTCCTTGAAGGCTCTCCGCAGCCAGCCTCCCTCAACCATGAGATCCGTTTTCATACTAGGTGGTTTCGCTCAGCTTCGGGTCCTGGGACCATCACAGATCGATCCGACTCGATGGGGTCTAGGGCTTTGGTCGTGATTGTTCGCGGTGTTGCAATTTGTTCGCAACGTCAGATCTCAGGGTCAGGCGAGGGAGGAACTCGGCGATCCAGTGTCGACTGACCTGACAGGGGCCCTGAATTTCGCGCGCTCGCGCGCACGCCTGTGCCGCGTTTCCCAGGGACCGCGGGGGCTCCCGGGTATCTAGGCCTCCCAGAGCGGGCCAGCAGCATCGCCGATTCACCAACGATGCGGCGCTGACTGGAGCCCGAACTTCTCCCTCCCGACGTCGCTGGTGCATCGCCGATGCATATTGGCGGTGCGGTGCGGTCCTCCGACCCCATTTGCTCCGGCCGGTTTGGGAGGCCTCCAGCGGTGACGGCAGACGCAGCTGACCTCACAAGCGAGGATGAGGCCGATCGTGCTTGTCAAGAGCAGTCCCTCCCAGGGTGCCAAGGCCCTCCCTCGGCACGGCACGCGGCACTCGTTTCGTCCCCACCCCTCGCACATGTTGCGCAGACGCGACGGGCACTGGACGGAGAAGGAGGGAGGAGTGGAAGTTGTTAGAAGCTTTCGTACGATGTGTTTGCTCTCGGTGGTTGTTCCTTCCTGCAGCTGCGCCTCGCCGAGGGCTTTCTGGGGGTGCCCATACCAAGTGGGGGTCATCCTGGAACATTGAGAAACACACGCTTTTGAGTCGGAAGCACAGAGGAGCCTCCGGCGCGGTCAGCAGTTGGAGGGTGGGCGTGCCAATTGCGAATGAATTTGTCGAACGCGCCATGATGAACTAATCCAGCCACGGCCATGCAAATTGGTGGTGGGAGACATGAGGCGCTGCAAAGCCAGGATGCAGCGGCCAACGAACCCGCGGAGCGGAAGCTCAACGCAAGGAGTGGAAGCGCAAACAGCAGTCTGGTGCTAATTCGCCAGAGAGGCGACGAAAGCATTGTAAGGCTGCCAGACCAGCCAGTTTGGCGGCGACGCAAAGCGCGCAGTTGCGCGACAAGGCGACGCCTCCAGCCTTGCAACAAGCACGACAGAAGCGTCATGCAAATGCAAGAAGTCGGCGTGATGATACACACGCGGCCGAGGCTGACATAGCCTTGACAAAAAAATAAAGCTGAACGTGGGCGACCGCGAGCAACAACCGCTTCGCGCGGTGGTGCACACAGGGGGTGGACAGCGCAAGCAAATCCATGGGTGGTGGACAGGCGCGTGCGTGGCCAACGTGCAGTCCAGACGCCGCCGTTAAAACAGCAACCCAACCGAGGCCAATGCCGCAAGGGCTACCATGGGTAGGTGGGGCCGAGTCGACAGATAGACAACCACCTAGGCACAATAGAGACTGTACGCGTAAGGTCGCACCACTCCGACCAAAGGCGGCAAAATAATCAGAAAGACGTGCACAGCGAACCCACCAACGGGCTACGCCAACGAAAAATGCCGGCGATCAAGCTGACATACAGCTGAAACCAGCAGGATGCGAATTGCAGCCCCAGGTGCGGATGCGTATTCCAGATGCAATGCAGACGCAAAAAACTTAACCAGGCCGCGGCCATGCCAGCCAGCACGCCATGCCAAAGCGCAAGCAGCAAGGCGGTAAGGCCGCCGCTGGGCAAGCTCCCAGACGGGAAAAGGCGCCGACCACAGCGGTGCCCGTGGAAATGGCTACGCACACCCGTGGGAGCGCAAGAGCTCCAGTGCCCCGGCCAGCACGAGAAGTGCAAGGCACCGCCAGGCCGCGCCCCCGAGAAACCCCTGAGAGGCAGAAAAACAGGTAACCGAAAGCCCTCCGCCTGAGGCGGTCAGGGGGTACGGAAATTGGCCAACAGAGAGCAGGATGGCGCAGGAAAAGGCTGAAGCGAGCAACCCCAGGACGAAGCCTCGGGAGCACGTCAAACAGAGAAGTGGGCCGCGGCCAAGCCGGCCCATACCCCGTACCGGGGGGCAGGCAGCAAGACGGCAAGGCCGCCGCCAGGTCCAATAGACCGACGGAAAATGGCGCTACAACACGCGAGTGGAGCGCAAGGATCCAGTAGCTAGGACCAAAAAATTGGTGGTGTGGGCAAGGCAAGACTCGGCCGAGTACCAGGAATACAGCCCCCGGGTACAGGCCAACCGGGCAGCCAGAGGTCCTTACGCTGAAGGCGACGACAGGCAAGAACGGCAAGTCCCGCCAACAGTTACGTGGGACAAGCCAGGAGGCAACTCGAGGCCACGAAGAGAAAGCTCACAACACTGGCGGTCACCGCGCGGGGTGGGGGAAAGAGCAAAGAGCAGCGAGCGGCAATGCCGCAGCTACGCGAAAAAGGGCGGCTCCAGCAAGGACACGCAGTGGCGCGCAGAGAGAAAAGTAGAGGGGGAAAGACAACTGGGCGAAGCGAGGAGTCACTCCCGCTAGCAGCACCGCACACTATCGGTACGGGCATCCCTCAAATCACTGAATTTGCAGAGCATGGGTGGGGGCAAGGCGTAGCCTCAGTAGCTCACGCCTCCGTTTGCAGCACGATGTCGCCCTCGAGCGTCCAGTCGGCCTGGCTCCCCCTCCTCTGGGAAATATTGAGCGGCCGAAATTTGGGCGGGGGACATGGTGGGCCGCGGCAGAAGTGACATTCGCCCTCCTTCGTGTTACAGATAACTCGCAACGGCATACGCTGCCCAGGAGCCCATTCTTCACTAGGAGTCCTCCTGATGGCCTGGCAGCCCTTGCATCCTGCCGTCGTTGCCAGGCCACAGCCCACACATGGCCTGATGTGCGCTACCTCCTTGGCGACAACACGCTGCGAAACGCCACAAGGGGAATTTGCGCGAAGGGGAGGACAGGCCAAACGAAAACCCCTGTAGGCGAAGCACGATCTTATAGTTCTGATACCACCGAAGCGGGTCCCACAGACTGGCGTCCTGTGCCTTGGCAGCCAATGTTCGGATGGGATGAGCTGCACAGCATAACAGATGCGTATCTCCCTGGAGAACTGGGTGGTGTGTGGTTGGCAGTCGTCCCGGATTACGCCCGCACAGCATTTGAAGATCTTAGAGCCGCAGAGCACGCACGGTCGCATGAGCCATATAGTGATCGGCTGCCTCCGAGGCTCCAACACACACACACACACACCCACACACACACGCACGCACACACGCACGCACGCACGCACGCACGCACGCACGCACGCACACACACACACACATACGCACACGGATCCCGCGCACCCCCGAAACTGAAATTTGGGACTCCGGGCTGGGTTCGGACATGCCCTTCATTCCAAGCGTTCTCTTGAACAGCAGTCCAGGTCCAGAGACACGACAGTTCTAAGATGAAAAAGTTCAAAGAAAACGCCCGGGGCCCTTTCTTAAACGAAATCAGGGGCCCATGAAAGTTGCTTCGTTTTTTTAAGATGTCGGATGGGTGTATACGATCTTTCGCCCTCGATTAGGCAACGGCCATTCGCACGGCCAGCACCTGCTGGCTGCGAGCGGAAAGTCAAGCACCGCAAAGTTCAGACCGAGTCCGAGTCCCAAATTTATCCCTCTTGTTGGCGACTGGGGAGTCTCAACTGATTGAGACCCGAGAAATCGGTCAGGACGGGGGGACGAAGCCAAATCCACTCAAAATTTGTCCCCGCCAGCTCTGACTGCAACAGGATGACTGTTGTCCTCGAAGCAGTAAAGAAGAAAAACACGATAGTTGAAAGAAGGCGCCGACAAGCGCATACTTGTTGAGAGGATGCAGAACATGCAATCACTCGTTGTCGCTGATGCACAAGATGCAATCAAATTATTGTTACTTCTGGCGGCCGGAATCGGCGGCTGCAAGCCACGCGGCGTGCCACGGCCGGAAGACCGCCAGTTTGTAGTTGAGCACCCGGCACGCCAAAGTGCAAAGCTGAGGGTGGTGGTGGTCGTGCCAACCATGCAGCATGAAAGCGCTCCGTTCGGCCTGAGAGAGGTCGGCCGGGAGTGGTAGAGGTAAATGGAGCCCGTGCGCTCGACGAAGTGGCTCCGTGGTCGGACATTCGTGCATCATGTGGTGGGTGTTGTTGTCCACCTGGCAGGTGGGGCAGGTGCGCGAGAAGCAATCCGGATGCAGATGTGAAAGGCGCACTGCATTGGGCTCGGCTGCCACCACGCACCTCTGTGCCAAAGCGAACTGGTCGTGGTCGGCCCCGGCGTGCGCGTTCAGCCACTCGCAGAGGGTCGTGTGGCAAGGCGCTGGTACGCGGCCGGCGGCCTCCTTGCGGAGCGTCCGTCGGTGGTAATGTGTCCAAATCCATGCCCGCCATGCCTGGCGCACGTGGTGATCCAGGTGTTCTTGGCGAAGGAGTCGAACATCGAAAGTTTGATGGTCGAAATGGTACTTCCATGGACTGTCTGTGGGCTGCCAGAAACGGGAGACCCAGATCCGGGCAGCCAGGCGATAGCTCCACGATCCGGCCGCACGACCTCCGTGCTGCTCCTGCTCGTGCAGGTGGGTCCAGGCTCGCTCCATGGTGCGCGCGGTGTCCTCGCTACACGCCGCCTCCACGAGACACCGGATGAGAACCGAGAACTGCACCGCGAAGGGCTCCACGAGCCATCCTTTGTCCGTGGTGAGCCAGAAAGCATCGCCGTGCCTCCATGCCCAATGTTTTTGTCTCCCGGTGATGGTCTTTTCTATGTCGTAGCGCATGCTGTGCAGGTCCGTGTCGTCGGCCATGACCCACGGAGCGTCCCAGCGCCACAAGTACATGGTTGCTCTCACCATGGCCATGCGCCTCCGGGCCCCGAGCCTGGCAGCTTTGACGTTCCTGGCGATGCGTCGGAGTCGTTCCTGGAGCTCCCCTGCCCTCCGTTCGGTGCGCGGGCCGCTGCGGGGGTTGCGGGATCCAGAAAGGTCGAAAACGATGCCTAGCACCTCGATGTCGGTGTCGATGTGGTTGTCGGCGCGACTGTTGGTGAGGGGGATGGGGAGGGGGAGGGTGCGTCGGCGCACCCCTCCCAGCCTGGGGTCCATTTGGTGTAATTTTCCGCCCCGGATCCATTCTTCGCGGATCGGGGCCACGAAAACGTCCCCCGGAGACCGAAATAGCTAAAAAGGTTCCCCGAACCCAGAAATTGGAACTAGCCCGTCCTTCATGCTGGCTGGAACCAGTACTGGGCCACCTCAGACCACCGGACTGCTCCAACTATCCTCTCACCACACCAGAGAATGCGTGACGTCGCCAAGCCGTCCGCGCGGATTTCTTGGATCTGCGTTGGACCCCCTCCCTCGCGCGCGGAGCGCGCCAGGGGCGGCGCCAGAGGCGCCGCCAGGGGGGCCCAGCGCCGATCCGAGAAATCCGCGCGGAGCGCCTACCATTTACGTGAGTGTCGTTTGTTCTCCGTCGACCATCACACATCACCAGAGAATGCGTGACGCCGCCTGGCCGCCAAGCCTCGCCCTTGCCTTCCCTCATTCGCGCGTCGGCCGTCGCTCGCCATCGCCGGTGTGGCCAATGGTTTTCTGCTCGCTCGCCTCCGTCGTCGTCTTCGTCGTCGTCGTCGTCCGTCGTCGTAATCGTCGTCCGTCGTCCATCGTCGTCGTCGTTGTCGTTGCTGCCGTCGTCGTCGTCGTCGTCATCGTCGTCGTCGTCCGTCGTCCTTCGTCTGTCGTCGTCGTCGTCGTGGTCGTCGTCCGTCGTACGTCGTCCGTCGTCCGTCCGTCGTCGCCGTGGTCATCGTCGTCATGTTCGTCGTCGTCCGTCGTCGTCCGTTGCCGTCGTCGTCATCGCCGTCCGTCGCCGTCACTGTCGTCGTCGTTGCCGTCGTCGTTGTGGTCGTCGTCGTCATCGACATCGTCGTTGTCGTCGTCGAGTCTTCCGTCGTTTTCGTCGTCGTCGCCACCGTCGTCGTCGTCATTGCTGTGGTCGTCTTCGTCGTCGTCACTGTCGTCGTCGTCTTCATCGTTCGTCGTCCGTCGATCGTCGATCGTCGTCCGCCGTCGTTGTCGTCGTCGTCGCCAGCCTTGTCGTCGTCGTCGTCGTCGTCGCCGTCTTTGTCGTCATCATCGTCGTCATCGTCGTCATCGTCGTCGTCTCCCGCCGTCGGCATCGTAGTCGTTGTCGTCGTCGTCGCCGCCGTCGTCGGCGAATGCCGTCCTTGTCGTCGACGAGTGTCGGATGGAGTGTCACGCTGTTCTCGCACGTTGAAGGGGGGAGTCGTCATCGTCGTCCGCCGTCGTGGTCGTCGTCGTCGGCTTCGTCGTCGTCGTCGTCGTCGCCGCCGTCGTGGGCGGTCGTTGTCGTTGTCGTCTTCCGTCGTCCGTTTTCCGTCGCCGTTCGTGGTCGTGGTCGTCGTCGTCCGCCGTCGTCATCGTCCTCGTCCGTCGTCCTTCGTTGTCGTCGTCGTCATCGTCTGTCGCCCGTCGTCGTCGTCCGTCGCCGTCGTCATCGTCCTCGTCCGTCGTCGTTGTCGTCGTCGTGGGCGTCGTTGTCGTCGTCGTCATCCGTCGTCCGTCGTCCGTGTTCCGTCGCCATTCGTGGTCCTCGTCCTCGACCGTCGTCGTCGTCGTCGTTCGTGGTCAGTCGTCTGTCGTCGTCGTCGTCGTCGTCCGTCGCCCGTCGTCTGTCGTCCGTCGTCGTTCGTGGTCGTCGTCGTCCGTTGTCCGTTGTCGTCGTCGTCGTCCGTCGTCGTCGTCCGGCGTCCGTCGTCGTTGTCGTCATCGTCGTCCGTCATTTTGGCTTAAGACTCTTGCTGGGTCTGCGGTCGTATGCACATGAGGTCTTTTCTCGCCAGTCTCACATTCTTAAACCTTTTGTTTCTCGTCCCGCACGCGCATTTTGCCTTCCGTGCGGAGACACGCGCGGATATGGCCCTCGCTGGTGCGCACCTGGTCGATGACGATACCGAGGTTGAGGAGAATAAGACCAAGCAGCAGCGCACCGCCACAGGAACTGCCCCGTTCGACCCGTGGGGCGGCTACAAGGGCGCCAGCAGCAGTGCCGCCTCCTCAGCCTTGCCGCTGGGACCGCCGCCTGCTATTCCTCCCCCGACAGCCGCTCCTGAGGGTCTCGATCCAGGGGCCGCCAGACTGTTCGCCGCTTTGTCTGCCGATTTCAGGAATGTCATGGGGGAGACCATCAGACCGTTGGACGCTAAAGTGGTGGAAGTAAATCGTAAAATTTCAAATGCTGACAGGGAGGTTGCCACACTGAAGGGGGACCTCGCCAGCCTGAAGACTAGGATGGCCATCGTCGAGTCTGGTGCCAGTGCTGCCCGTGCCACCACCTCAGCTGCCTCAGTGGCCTCGGTGGGGAGTGGAGGCTCTGAGGCTTCCACGATGGCACCGCCCGACAGGATGCCGATGGGTTTGAGAAAGACATTCTGCATCGGCGGCTGGATCTACTCTGAGGGGGCGGAGTTGGCGAGTGAGATGCGTGAGGTACTACGTCTCGCCCACATCGAGGGCGCCGCCAAAGTGCATCCAGCGGGCTCATACACGGACAGGGTGAAGGTCGAGCTCATGCCAGCGACGACGCCGTCATCATCTCTTGGAACTGCCGCGGAGTTCCGACGAAGGGTGTCGCAGGGGTGCTGGATCAATTTGAGCGCGAGTTCTTCTGGGATGTGATTGGTTTTCAAGAATTTACGGAGACCGACCTTGCCCATCCTGAGATAGTTGGCCATACAGTAATCCTAGGGCCTCCCAGCGGGAGGCGGAAAAGGATACCCTTTATCGTAGTGTGTAAGACGCTCACGGCTTGCATCATTGGGAAGCCACTGTTCAGATCCTCCTGCCTAGCACTTGGAGTCCACGCAGCTCGGGGAAAACTATGGATTATACGTGCACATCTCGACCCTGACTCCCGCACTCATACCCTCTACGCCCAAGATCCTCAAGAGTGTGAGCAGTTGATTGATACGACACCCGCTGGTTTCAGACCTGTACTTTGTGTAAATGCAAATGCCTCATTTGGAAAGAAAAGATACCCGACTCGGGCTGTGGGCCCACATACCTCTGGAGTTCGCTCGTGGAAGACGGACTACCTATATGAGTTCATGGTCACAAATGATTTGATTGCGGCGAACACCTGGAGCAAGCCAGCTATGGGTACCGCGACATGCTTCTATGACGGACGTTTTGAGCCCAGACAGATCGACTTCGCAATGGTCTGCAGCTCTTTCCCCGTCGCCAGCTACAATGCTCAGGTGAGGGAGTCGTCGGCGGTGAAGTCGGACCACTCTCCAGTGGTCCTTCGCTTTTTTTGCAGAGCGCCGGCCTCGAATTGTCTTCACTCCCGCCTGCAAGCACCGTTTCACGACTAAACTTGTGGGCTGGCAGCTGCTAGACCACACTTTTGGAGCCCAGCTGGAGGACCGCTTCGACATTTCGGGCAGGTTGAGATCCGACATCTCGCCTGATCAGGTCAGTTTCAGAATCTTCAGCGACGGACACTTTAAGAAACGCACCAAGACTAAGTCTACGCGTGGCTGAGGTTTCGCGGTCTTCATGGACCCCCTTGGCTTGACCCCGGATTCGAAGTCTCCGAAATCTTCTGGCATCAAATGCGCCCCCGTCTTCGAAGCCTGCGGCCCAGTACACGCCGACCCCACCCCCCAAGGTTTTTTAGGCGCCATTCGTTGTACAAATAACACCGCTGAGCTGTCAGGAGCAATTGAAACAGGATTGTGGCTCGTAGGATCCATTGCACCCTCAGGACACCACCTCGTCGCCGCAGGCTCCGTGGTCGAGGTCGTCTTTGATTGCATGTGCGTGCTTGGCGTCCTGGAGAATACCTTCCACCCTAAGCACAACCTCGTCCTCACCTCCCTGCTCCGCTTCGTCTGGGATAAGGTTTTCCGCACTTTCAGGATCATCCTCTCCTGGGTTCGCGGCCACTCGGGCGTCTTGGGCAATCGCATCGTCGATCGACTCGCGCTGGAAGGAGGAAACCCATCTTCTACTTCTCCTGTGAAATGGTGCCTTGCCAGACCTTGCCCCGCGGGCCCGCTGGAGAGCTTCGCTTTCTCCACCTTACTTCGCCGGAGCTCGATGCCGACGGGCGAGCATCAGTGCCTGTATAACCATGGCTGCATGGCGGCGGCTCGGACCCATGTACCTTTCTTACTGTTCGGCTGTGCCTGGGCGAATCTCTTAGCGAAGCCACGGAAGCAGCAGACGCAGTCCGTCAGGATGGTTGAAGAGGAGCCCCCGCCAGAAAGCCTCCTGACCAGGAAAAACGGCTCGTGCCGGGCTGCCCCCCCCCCCCCCCCCCCCCCTGGGAGAGTTCACCTCCGCGGTTGTTGACGTGGCCGCCAGCTGTGGAAAGAAGAAAAGTCAAGGACCCCCGCGGACCCCGAAAGATCACCCTCTTCTTGCACAGGCGACGGCGACTAGACAAGCCCGGGATGCTGAACAGGACCCCAGTATTCGACACGATCTGGGCATCCGTCTGGTCGATCTTCAACGCAAGCTTCAGGCTGAGAACCATCGCCTTAAACGCGAATACTTACTCAAACGGGGGCGGGTGGAGAGAAGCTTTAAAGGGGGGAAGGTTCAAGCGCTGAAGACGGAGAAGGGGGAACTTATCACTCAGGTGGAGGAGATGAGGGAGGATGTGGCAGTGTTTTACCATGGTTTATTCAATGACCAGAACTCTCTGAAGGAGACCCTACCTAAGTGGATTGGGCAGCAGTGGCCGAGGGAGGCAGCCGCGAACCTCCCACACCAGTTTGACGCTGCTCTTCTTCGTAAGTGTCTGGCCCGCATGAAGCCAGGCAGGTCTTGCGCTCGTGACGACTGCGTCGTAGCCGGGATGTTGCAGGTTTTGAGCAATGAGACCCTAGATCTGCTCGGCGAGATTCTTACTTTGAGATTGTTGAACCACCCGGGCGAGCAGCGTGATAAGATCTTTGCACGCCACCAGGTGTCTTTGGTGGCTAAGTTAAGGGGCGCATGCAAAGTTTCGGATTTCAGAGCTATTGCGATTCTGTCCAGCGTTCTCAAACTTTACTCGATGTGCGTGGGGGCCCTCATCGACTTCCACGACCAGCCCCTCTCCCAGGCCCAATTCGCTTTCAGAAAAGGTTTCCAGGTCGATGAGGTTGTGTCCACTACCCGTCTTCTGGTGGAAAATGCGAAGGAGTTCCAGGAGCATCTCTACATGGGGGTGGGGGGACTTTCACAAAGCTTACGGCCGCGTCCCTCATGCCCTCATTATTCGAAATCATCGGCGACGAGGTATCCCACGAATTATCACGGCAGCTTGGCTTCGCGAGATTCGAGGACCAGAGATGCCCCCCCCCCCCCCCCCCCCAGGACTCCCACCCTCGAGGCCAGTATCACGCAGCCGCTCTCTTTTTGCAAGGCGACCCAGAGGCACCTTTCCAGTTCTTTATTCTCGCGGATGACGCCGCCCGTGGGTCTGAAGATCGCTGTTCTAAGGAGGGCTGGGGATGCCCTCTGCAGGCGGAGGGCTTAGAGATCATGAAACAAAACAAGAGACGTCGAAAGGATTTGAAGATCGACCGCCTCAGCCTGCTTTCGTTTGCTGCTGATTATTATGTCTGTGCACCTTCTCCTGCCATGCTTGCCCGGATGATGGAAGCCTGGCATCATATCCTTCGCCGCCGCTGCCAAGTAGCCATCAAGCACAACGAGTGCTTCTGGATTACGACGGCGGATAACGCCAACTCTGCCGTGATCACGCTCTCGGGGGGAAGGTTGACTCGGACGCCCAGGGAGGAGGGGGTCAATATGCTGGGGGCTCACGTTTCTTTCGACGGCAGTGCGAGCACGGCTGTCCAGAAGGGCATTGCACGTGCACGGTCTTGTTTCGCTAAGAACAAAGCCTCGCTATGTGCGAGGCGCGCTCCTTTGGGGAAAAGGATTTTACTTCTAGGCCGCACTGTCAGGGCTGCTGCTTTGCATTGTTTCGGTTCATTACTGCTCACGAGAGCCCACTTGGCCCAGATACGTGCTGCCCAGTACCGAATGCTCCGTTACATGATCCGCGCCCCCCAAGGATGACCAGGAGGGGGTGGAGAAATACATGAAGAAAACTCACCGACGTATCCGCTGGGCCCTGGAGAAAAACGGCTCGATCCCTCGGGACCGCCATGTGCTTTTACTGAATTACTCTTGGGCTGGTCACATTATGCGTATGGAACACTATGATAAAACAGCGTCTCGTCTTCAAGGCTTGCCAATATAAGAATTATGGGTATCTCTCCCATCTCAAAGAGCTCATCGGTTCCCAGGGCCACCAGCGCAAATTCCATGCATGGCGTTGGGAAAAAGCAGTTCTACCAATATTTCGAGAGCCCGCAGTGGAAACACCACACCCAGAACCTCGAGGATTGGAAGGCGTCGTCAGCGGCTTGGCTGGACTGGCGCCTCAAGGACATGGGCTGTTCAAAAGAAAAACGTAGAAAAAGGGGGGTGGGGGGACAGTTGGGTGCACCTACAGATGGCCGAACTCACTAGGCTTCAGGCATCTTTACAATAATTTCCTTGTGCGTCCGTCCTGCTGCTTGGGCTCGCCCAACTTACTTTTCTCACACGTCTAGCGTCTCAGTGTCGGCTAGGGCCCTGGTGCTACCGATTGAATGCCGAGAGTAAGTAAGTCGTCGTCCGTCGTCGACGAACGTCGGATGGGGTGTGTCGCTGTTCTCGCGCGCTAGGGGTGGGCGTCGTCGTCGACGTCGTCGTCGTCCGTCGTCCGTCGTCGTCGTCGTCGTCGTCGTCGTCATCTTGGTCGTCGTTGCCGTCGTCGTCGTCATCGTCGCCGTCGTCGCCGTCGCCGCCGTGGTCGTCGTCGTGGCCGCCGTTGTCGTCTTCGTCGTCGTCGCCCGTCGTCCGTCGTCCATCGTCGTCCGTCGTCGTCGTCCGTCGTCCGTCGTCATCGTCGTCGTCTTCTTCGTCGTCGTCGCCATCGTCCGTCGGCCGTCGGTCGTCGTCGTGGTCCGTCGTTCGTCGGCGCCCGTCGTCGTCGTCGCCGTGGTCGTCGTCGTCGTCCTTCGTCGTCGGCCGTCGTCCGTCGTCGTCGTCGTCGTCGTCGCTGTCCGTGGCCGACGAATGTCGGATGGGGTGCAACGCTGTTCTCGAACGTCAAAGGGGAGCGTCGTCGTCCGTCGCCGACGTCGTTGTCGTCGTCGTCGTCGTCGTCGTCGTCGTCGTCGTCTCCGCCGTCGTCGTCGTCGTCATTGTTGTCGTCATCGTCGTCGTCCGTCGTCCGTCGTCGTCGTCGTCGTCGGCGCCCGTCGCCGTCGTCAACGTCGTCGTCGTCGCATTCGCCGCCGTCGTCGTCTTGGTCGTCGTCGTCGTATTCGTCGTCGTCGTATTCGTCGTCGTCGTCTTCGTCGTCCGCTGTCCGTTTTCTGTCGTCCGTCGTCCGGCCGCCGTTGTCGTCGTCGTCGTTGTCGTCGTCGTCGCCCGTCGTCGTCATCGCCGTCCATCGTCCGTCGTCCGTCGTCGTTGTCCTCGTCCGTCGTCCATCGTCGTCGTCGTCCGTCGCCGACGAGCGTCGGATGGGGTGTGACGCTGTTTTCGCGCGTTAAGGGGGGTCGTCGTCGTCTTCGTCGTCGTCGTCCGTCGTCGTTCTTCGTCAGTCGTCAGTCGTCCCTCGTCGTCGCCCGTCGGTGTCGACTTCGTCGTCATCGTCGTTGTCGCCGACGTCGTCGTCGTCGTCGTCCGTCGTCCGTCGTCGTCGTCGTCGTCGTCGTCGTCGTCGCCGTCGTCCGTCGCCGACGAAAATCGGATGGAGTGCGACGCTGTGCTCGCACTTAAAGGGGGGGCGTCGTCGTCGTCGTCCGTCATCTGTCGTCTGTCGTCGTCGTCGTCGTCGCCGTCGCCGTTGTCGTCGCCGTCATCGTCGTCGTCGTCCGTCGTCATCGTCCATCGCCACCGTCGTCGGCGTCGTCGTCGTCGCCGTCGCCGCCGTCGTCGTCGTCATCGTCGTCGTTGTTGCCGCCGTCGTCGTCGTCGTCGTCGTCGTCGTCTCCTTCGTTCGTCTTCCGTTTTCCATCGTCAGTCGTCGTGCGCCGTCGTCGTCGTCGTCGTTGTCGTCATCGTCCGTCGTCGTCGTCGTCGTCGTCGTCCGTCCTCCGTCGTCGTCGCCGTCGTCCGTCGTCCGTCGTCGTCGTCGTCGTCGTCGTCCGACGTCCAACGTCCGTCGTTCGTCGTCTTCGCCGCCGCTGTCTTCTTTTTTTTCGTCTTTTTCGTCGTCCGTTGTCGTCGTCCCCGCCGTCCGTCGTCCGTCGTCGTCATCCGTCGTCCGTCGTCGTCGTCGTCGTCCGTGGTCCGCCGTCGTCGTTGTCGTCGTTGTCGTCGGCGAACATCGGATGGGGTGTGACGCTGTTCTCGCACGTTAAGGGGGGGCGTCGTCGTCTTCGTCGTCCGTTGCCCGTCGTCGTCGTCGGCGTCGTTTTCGTCGTCGTCGCCGCCGATGTTGCCGTCGTCGTCGTCGTCGGAGTCATCGTCGTCGTCGTCGTCGCCGTCGCAGCCGCCGTCGTCGTCGTCATATTCGTCGTCGCCGCTGTCGTTGTCTTCGTCATTGTCGTCATGCGTCCGTTTTCCATCGTCGTCGTCGTCCGTCGTCGTCGCCGCCGATGTTGCCGTCGTCGTCGTCGTCGGAGTCATCGTCGTCGTCGTCGTCGCCGTCGCAGCCGCCGTCGTCGTCGTCATATTCGTCGTCGCCGCTGTCGTCGTTTTCGTCATTGTCGTCATTCGTCCGTTTTCCATCGTCGTCGTCGTCCGTCGTCGTCGTCGTCGTCGTCGTCCGTCTTCCGTCGTCTTCGTCGTCGTCGTCGTCGTCGTCGCCCGTCGTCGTCGCCACCATCCGTCGTGAACGCCAACGGACGCCTGGGGAACCGAGTGTCCCCTTGGCAGATCCCAGGGAACGCCTATAGAACAGAACCGAAGTGATCCCTGGCAGGTCACTAGGGAACGCCTAGGGAACGCCTAGGGCACCGACTCGATCTCTGGCAGATCCCTAGGGAACGCCTAGGGAACGCCTAAGGAACGGAGCCGATCCTGGCAGATTAATTTTAGGGAACGCCTAAGGAACCCAGTCGATTCCTGACAGATCCCTAGGGAACGCCTAGGGAACGTCCGCCGTCGTCGTCGTCATCGTCGTCGTGTTCGTCGTCATCGTCGTCGTCGTCATCGGTCGTCCGTCGTCCGTCGTCGTCGTCGTCGTGCTCGTCGTCGTCCGTCGTCGTCTTCGTCCGTCGTCGTCGTCGCCTACATCCATCGTCCGTCGTCGTCGTCGTGGTTCGTCGTCCGTCGTTGGTCGTCGTCGTCCGTCGTCGTCGTCGCCCGTCGTCGTCGTCGTCCGTCTTCGGCGAACGCCGAATTGGGCGCGACACTCTTCTCACACGTTTGGGGTGGCGTCGTCATCGTCGTCGTCCGTTCTCCGCCGTCCCGCGTTCGTCGTCCGTCGTCGTCGTCGCCGTCGTCCGTCGTCCGTCGTCCGTCGTTGTCGTCGCCATCACCCGTCGTCCGCATAGTCCGTCGTCGTCGTCGTCCGTCGTCGTCGTCCGTCGTCCGTAATCGTCGTCCGTCGTCGTCTGTCGTGCGTCGTCCGTCGTCCGTCGTCGACGAACGTCGGATGGGGTGTGACGCTGTTCTCGCACGTTTAGGGAGGGGGTCGTCGTCGTACTCGTCGTCTGTCGTCGTCATCGTCGTCGTTGTCGTCTTCGTCGTCGTCCGTCGTCGCCGTCGCTGGCGCCGCCGCCGTGGTCGTTTTTGTCGTCGTCGTCGTCGTCGTTGCCGCCGTCGTCGTCGTCGTAGTCGTCCTCGCCGTCGTCCTCGTCCGTCGTCCGTCGTCGTCGTCGTCGTAGTCGTCGTCCATCGTCGTCATCGTCGTCGCCGTCGTCTTCGTCGTCGCCCGTCGTCGTCTTCGTCGTCGTTGTTGGCGCCGTCGTCGTCGACGTCGTCCGTCGTCGTCGTCCGTCCTCGTCAGTTGTGCGTCGTCCGTCGTCCGTCCGTCGTGCGTCGTCAGTCGTCAGTCGTGCGTCGTCGTCGTCCGTCGTCCATCGTCGTCGCCGTCCTCCGTCGTCCGTCGTCGTCGTCCGTCGTCGTCCGTAATCGTCGTCCGTCGTCCGTCGTGCGTCGTCCGTCGTCCGTCGTCGACGAACGTCGGATGGGGTGTGACGCTGTTCTCGCAGGTTTAAGTGGGGCTGGGTGGCGCGTGGCGCCAATACCACTTCGACCACCAGCCACCCCAGCCCACGAAGGGCAGGCCGAGGTGCGGGGATCGCACGGCGGACAAAGAGCCTGCGGGCGCCAGCCCGAGATGCAAGCAGGAGGGGGCGAGTAGCAGGAGGGAGGAGGAAGGGGGGGGGGGGGCGGCCAAGAGGAGGGCTTAGCTGCCCTGGTACGCGCGTGTTGAAACGCAACACGGACCGTGTTCAAAACGTCCGTGTTTACACGCTGCGTGTCGGCTTGGCACGTGTTGGTCCACGTTTTGGCGAACGTATCGCGC
Source organism: Prorocentrum cordatum (assembly GCA_963575745.1). NCBI lineage: Eukaryota > Dinophyceae > Prorocentrales > Prorocentraceae > Prorocentrum > Prorocentrum cordatum. The sequence goes on from CAUYUJ010021450.1 coordinate 127,964, forward strand.
CAGAATTACGTTTTCAGTCTACGTGTCGGGTTCCGTGTCAACGCGCTACGTGTTGCGTGTTGTTTATCGGGGCCGTTGAGGAGGGAAAGAGCGCGTTCGTGGCACACTTCTCACTAAAAGGGCGGGCCCCAGCTTCAAGCCCCCCCCCCCCCTTGGAAAGGGGGGGGGCTATTCCTCTTCTGGACAGTTTTTAGCTGGGGAGGGCCCGAAATCAGCCTGGCCTTCCTTTTCAAAAGGGGGGGGGGGCTTCCGAGGCTACCCCCTCCTTCCTTTTGTTTGAATTTTGTAGCGGGGGTCCCTGTTTAAAGGGGGTGGGTTTGGAAGCTACCCCCCCCACTGTTCGGGGCCCAGGGTAAGCCCGGGCTCCCCTTTCCAAAGAGAGGGGGGGGCTTCCAAAGCTATGCCTTCCTCCCCTCCTTCCGTTGGCTTTTCCACTTGGAGAGCCCTGGCAGGAGAGGGGGTATCGAAGCTACTTTTCTTGAGTTTTCGGCGCCCGGTTGGTTTTCGGTATACTTGTGGTTTTCGGCGTCTCTTGGGCTTTCGGAACATATTTGGTTTTCGGCGCCCCTTGGGCCGTTGGCGCCCCTTTGGTTTTCGGCGCCTCTCTCTTTGGTGCTCAACGTTCCTTCGGTTTTCGGCGCTCCTGTGGTTTTGGGCGCTTCTTTGGTTTTTCGGCGCCCCTTTCGGTTTTCTGCGCGCCCTTCAAGTTTTCGGCGCATCGTTGATTTCCGGCGCCCTCTCGGGTTCTGGCGCCCTTTTGATTTTCGGCGCCCTTTTGGTTTTCAGCGCCTTTGTGATTAGTGGGGCTCCTTTGGTTTTCGGCGTCCTTTTGGTTTTCGACGCTCTTTGGTTTTCGGCACCCCTTTGGTTTTCGGCGCCCTTCGGCTTTCGGCACGCCTTTGGCTTTTGGCGCCTTTTGGTTTTCGACGCCCTGTAGGTTATCGGCGCGTCTTTGGTTTTTCAGCGCACTTTCGGTTTTCAGCACATCGTTGGTTTTCGGCGCCCTTTTGTTTATCGGCGCCTCTTTGGTTGTCGGTACCCCTTTGGATTTCGGCACTCCTGCGGTTTTCGCGGCTCCTTTGGCTTTCGGCGTCTTTTTTGTTTTCGATGTCTTTTTGGTCTTCGGAGTTTCTGTTGTCTTTGGTACCTCTTTCGTTTTCGCGTTTTCGGCGCTCCTTTAGGTTTTCGGCGCCCTGTTGGTTTTCGGCGCATCGTTGGTTATCGGTGCCCCTGTGGTCTTCGGCGCTCCTTTTGGTTTTCGGTGCCCCTTCGGTTTTCGGCGCCTCTTTGGTTTTCGGCGCCCTCTTCGCTTTTCGGCGCCCCTTTAGTTTTCGGTGTCTTTTTGATTTTCGGCGCCCTTTCGGTTTCCTGCGCATCTTTGGTTTTCGGCGTTCCTTTTTGTGTTCGGCGTTCTTTTGGTCTCCGGAGATAATGTTGTTTTCGGCACCCCTTTCATTTTCGGCGCCCTTTTGGTTCTCGGCGCCGTTTTGGTTTTCGGTGCCCTTTTGGTTATCGGCGCCCCTTTAGATTTCGACGCTCCGTTGTTTTTCGGCGCAGGTCTGGTTTTCGGTGCCCTTTGCTTATCAGCGCTCCTTTGGTTTTTCGGCGCCCTTTTGGTTGTCGGCGCATCGTTCGTTTTTGGCGCCCCTTTGGTGTTCGACGCCGTTTTGGTTTTCGGTGCCCTTTTAGTTATCCCTTTGGTTTTCGACGCTTCGTTGTTTTTCGCCGCCGGTTTGGTTCTCGGTTCAATTTTGGTTATCAGCGCTCCTTTGGTTTTTCGTTGCCCTTTTGGTTGTCGGCGCTTCGTTGGTTCGGCGCTCCTTTGGTTTTCGACGCTCCGTTGTTTTTCGGCGCCAGTCTGGCGTTCGGTGCCCTTTGGTTATCAGCGCTCCTTGGGTTTTTCGGCGCCCTTTTGGTTGTCGGCGCATCGTTGGTTTTTGGCGCCCCTTTGGTGTTCGACGCCGTTTTGGTTTTCGGTGCCCTTTTGGTTATCGGCGCCCCTTTGGTTTTCGACGCTCCGTTGTTTCTCGACGCCAGTTTGGTTTTCGGTGCCCTTTTGGTTATCAGCGCTCCTTCGGTTTTTCGGCGCCATTTTGGTTGTCGGCGCTCCGTTGGTTCGGCGCCCCTTTGGTTTTCGGTGCTCCGTTGGTTTTCGGCGCCGTTTTTTGTTTTCGGTGGCCTTTTGGTTTTCGGCACTGTTTTGGTTTTCGGCACCGATTTGGTTTTCGGTGCCCTGTTGGTGTTTGGCGACCTTTTGGTTGTCGGCGCCCTATTGGTTTTCGGCGCCCCTTTGGTTTTTCCGGCTTCCTTTTTAGTTTTCGGCGATCTTTTGATTTTTGGCGTCCTTTTGGGTTTCTGGGCTCTTTGATTTTCGGCGCCTTTTAAGTGTTCGGCGCTGTTCTGGTTGGCGGCGCTCTTTTGGTTTGCGGTGTCCTTTTGATTCTCGGTGCCTCGCTGGTTTTCCGGGCCTTTTTGGTTTTCGGCGCCCTCTTTGGTTTTCGGCGTTTGTTTGGTTTTAGGCGCATTCTTTTGGTTTTCGGCTCCCTTGCGGTTTTCGGCGCTCCTTTGGTTTTCGGCTCTCGTTTGGTTTTTAGCTTTCTTTTGGTTTTTGGTCATTTTTTGGGTTTTCGGCACACCTACGGCTTTCAGCGCCCTTTCGTTTTTCGGCGTTCCTTGGGTTTTCGGCGCGCCTCTGGTTTTCGCACCCTTTCGGTTTTCGGTGGCTCTTTGGTTTTCGGCGCTCTATTGATTTTCGGCGCCCTGTTAGTCTTGGACCTTACAAAGCCCCCACCCCTCCTTTGTCCCGAAAGGGGGGAGGGGTGGGTGGGCCTCCAGCGGGGGGGTTCAAAAGGGGGTGGGGTAGCTAAGCCACCGCTCCTTCGGAAAGGGAGGGGGTGTGGGGCGGTGCTTCCGGAGCGCGAAAGGGGTGAGGGGGGGGGGGGGTAGCTTCCGCGAGGCGAAAAAAAAGGAGGCGGGGGGGGGGGGCAGGGGAGGTCCAAGGGGTAGCTAATGTCCTCCCCCCGTTTGGACAGGGAGGGGGGGGAACTTCGGAGCGCAAGGGAGGGTGGTAGCTTTCGAGGGGCGGGAAAAATGCTTGTGGCAGAGGAGGTCCAGGGGGGGGGGTAGCTAAGGGGGGACCCCACCCTCCTTCGGAGTGTACCACGGGCGCGGTCTTTCTGAGGAGGGGGTTGTTGATTTGTTTTCTTCGACCTGCACCGTCCGAACCTTTCGCGCGGAAGGTGCCGCACACGGCCGCCGCTGCGGCCTCGACGGTGGCCGTCGCTGCGGCCTTGGCGGCGGCCGCGGCAGCGCGGCACCTACCGCGCGGAATGTGCGGAATGTGCGGGTCAAGGGTTTGGCAAGACGGCTAAAATGATCACCAGAGGCTTTCCAGCCTCTGGATGCCCTCCAGCAACTGCGCCTCGTCGAGAGTTTCCAGGAGGTTCCGGATCGTCCCGGGCGGCCGCTAGAGGCCCGAGTTATGACCAGAAAACCATTAGGATTTGATTACAGGGGGTGATTTGGGGGACAGCGCTCTGATCATCAACTGGGTCAATTGTCTATGGAAGTGTCAGTACGCGGTCTACGACTCCCGGTTCGGCGCTGAACACCTCACCATCGCGATGCTTGTGGAGGTCCGCGACGCTCTCCCGAGGCACTGCAGCGCAGAATGGGCACGGCATGTGTACCGCGAGTTCAACGCAGAGGCCGACGAACTTGCGAACCGGCACGCTTTCAAGTACCAGCCAGCAGCACGGCCCAGTGGACGGCCTTAGTTATTTCCGTATCTATTTTGATGGCAGCGTCTTTGACGGCAGCGCCGGCGGAGGCTGGGTGCTCTACGGTTCTCGGCGCATCACCGCGAACGCCCCCAAAGAATGAAACAAGATTGCCGATCTGAGTTTTGACTTACGTTTTGGTGCTACGGTGACGGCGGCTGAACTGGAAGCCTGCGCGTGGGCCATCTCTTATCTAGGTGATGCTTTGCAAGACCCTGCTACGGCGCACTTCAATTCTGAGCTCTGGCGGCCTATGGATACCGATCGGCTTCCCATTATCTCCCTGGCCGGCTTGCTGGACGTGCAGTAGCAGTTCTGACGATTCCATATTGTATGTATCGCATTTCCCGATTACTCGTGGTAGGCATTGTCGGAGCACGAATGATGTGGCAAATTTGAGCCATTGCAACAGTTTGCCCAGATTGTGCCGTCCTTGTGCTTCTGCCCTGCGCGTGCTCAGACATGGGCAGTATTTCGTTTAGAATAAAGTAGAATAGAGCTGACTTGGGGGAGAGACCATAGCTGTGGCCATGATATAAGTATGGGCTTCTTGGCCCCAGCTTCTTACAGTCGAACATATGATCAAGAATTTTCCCCTCGAACAGTTGGGCCAGCGTTTCTCGACCAACTCGCTGGAGAGCTGGCCCAATGTTTTGAGCAGGCTTACCCCTCCAGCATGAACCGCGGAATTTGGCCCAGATGCGCGGGAAACTTCCGGGAAACTGGCCCTGATGTTTTTCCATGCAGCGTTTCTTAGATATCCTTGACCGCGTAAACCTACATTGACAATTCGGTATTCACTCGGCTTGGCCGACTTGGCCGTCTCAGCCGCTGAGCCGCGTTGCATTAGCAATCGGGGGAGCGACCCTGCAAGCGAAAATCTGGCACGAACAGGTCAGACCGATCGGTGCGAGCTCGGATTCCCACATCTGGCCGCGCTGTCTCTTGCCGCCGCCTCTCCTCTTGCTCCTCGCCTCCCGCTGCCTCCTGCGGAAGGCGGCGACGGCCGCGATGGCGACCGCGGCCACAGCCGCGACCACGACGGCGACCACGACCACGTCCACGACCACGTCCGCGGCCAGGGCCACGGAAGCGGCCACGGCCTTGGCCACGATGACGACGACCACGGCCACGACTATGACCACGGTCAAGGCCACGGCCACGGCCACGGCCACGACCACCACGGCGACGACGACGGCGACGACCACGACGGCCGCGGTCGCGACGGCGACGGCGACGGCGAGCGCGGCGGCGGCGGCCCGTGCTCGCTGGGCGGGGGCCGGGCGAGCGGCAGGGGCCCCGTGGACGACGGGTACGACGTGGCGGGGGCCACGGCCTCGTTCGCGGCGGGCAGGAGGGGCTCCCCGCAGGAGCAGCGGAGCGAGGAGCGCCGCTGGCGCGGTTACCCCCGCGTGCCCGCGATGAGAACCGAGGGTCTTCAGGACGTGTGTGTGCGTGTGTGTGCGCGCGTGTGTGCGCGCGTGTGTGTGTGCGTGTGTGTGTGTGTGCGTGTGTGTGTGTGTGCGTGTGTGTGCGTGTGTGTGCGTGTGTGCGTGCGTGTGTGTGCGTGTGTGTGTGCGTGTGTGTGTGTGTGTGTGCGTGTGTGTGTGCGTGTGTGTGTGCATGTGCGTCCGTGTGTGTGTGTGTGCGTGTGTGTGCGCGTGTGTGCGCGTGTGTGTG
>CAUYUJ010021451.1:0-52500 GCA_963575745.1 Prorocentrum cordatum
CCAGGGACCGTACTAGTAGCCCAAAGTAGCCCTACTAGTAGCCCCTCCAAAGCGAACTTGTGAGTATGTCTCAGGGGGGGCTCTCTCCGCAATTCGTACTAGTAGGCCAAAGTAGCCCTACTAGTACGCCTCCGCCAACCCCCCAGGACCGTACTGGTAGGCCAAAGTAGCTCTACTAGTAGCTCCGCCGGCCATCCCCCCGGGTCCGTACTAGTAGGGCTACTTCGGCCCTACTAGTAGCACCGCCGGGGCGGACTTTCGAGGATGTCTCGAGCGAGGGCCCCCTCCGCTGGTTGTACTAGTAGGCAAAAGTAGCCCTACTAGTACGCCCCGGTGGGGCGGACTTTCGAGGATGTCTCGAGCGAGGGCCCCCTCCGCCGGTCATACTAGTAGGCCAAAGTAGCCCTACTAGCACGCCCCCGCCAGACCCCTCTGGACCGTACTAGTAGGCCAAAGTAGCCCTACTGGTAGCCTCGCCAGGGCGGACTTTCGAGGATGTCTCGAGCGGGGGCCCTCTCCGCCGGTCGCACTAGTAGGCCAAAGTAGCCCTACTAGCACGCCCCCGCCAGCCCCCCGGGGCCCGTACTAGTAGGCGAAAGTAGCTCTATTAGTAGCCCTGCCGGGGCGGACTTTCGAGAATGTCTCGAGCGGGGGCGCCCTCCGCCGGTCGTACGATTGGCAAAAGTAGCCCTACGAGCACGCCCCGGCCATCCTCCCAGGTCCGTACTAGTAGGGCAACCTCGGCCCTACTAGTAGCCCCCGCGGGGCGGACTTTCCAGAATGTCTCGAGCGGGAGCGCCCTCCGCCGGTCGTACTGGTAGGCCAAAGTAGCCCTACGAGTACGCCCCCGTCAAGCTCCCGGGGGCCGTACTAGTAGGCCAAAGAAGCCCTACTAGTAGCCCCGCCAGAGCGAACTTTCGAGGATGTCCCGAGCGGGGGCCCCCTTCCGCCGGTCGTACTAGTAGGCCAAAGTAGCCTTATTAGTACGCACTCGCCATCCCTTCAGGCCCGTACTATTAGGCCCAGCGAACCTGACTAGTAGCCCCCGCTTGGGCGGACTTTCGAGGATGTATCAAGCAGGGGCGCTCTCCGCAGGTCGTGCTAGTAAGCCAAAGTAGCCCTACTACTACGCCCCAGCCATCCCCCCAGATCCGTACTAGTAGGGCCACTTCGTCCCTACTAGCAGCCCCGGCGGAGCGGACTCCAGAGAATGTCTCGAGCGGGAGCGCCTTCCGCCGGTCGTACTAGTAGGCCAAAGTAGCCCTACTAGTACGCCCCCGCCAGCCCCCCTGGGCCGTACGAGTACGCCAAAGTAGCCTTACTAGTAGCTCCGCCGGGGCAGAGTTCCGAGAATGTCTCGAGCGGAGGCCCCCTCCGCCGACCGTACCAGTAGTAGGCTCAAGTAGCTCTACTAGAATGCTCCAGCCTAAACCCTCCAACCCCTTCCCTCTGCCCCCTCCCCCCTCTCTATATCTTTTTCTCTCTCTCTCTCTCTCTCTCTCTTTCTCTCTGTATTCCTCGCTTTTCCCTCTCTCCCTCCCCCCGACCCCCCCCTTCCCCCTCCTCCCTCCTTCCCACTTCCTCGTCGCCGGCGCTGCCGCCGTCGCCGTCGTCGTCGTCGCCGTCACGCAGCCCCAAGCCGACCCCGCGGAAACCCCAAAAACCACAATTAAGGCTAATCGTGATAAGAAGATTACACCTACGATTCGCACATCGCTCGGCGATGATAAAGTTCAGTCTCGCCGCCCCCTCCGCCGACCAAACGTATGTTTCCAGAAATATCCAACGCGGCGGAGTTTAGGATCCCGAACGTACTCTCATTATCCGGTACACAACGGTACTCACACCAGCTACCTCACCAGAGCGACTCTCGAGAGCGCTTCCATCAAAACCCCAGAGAAACATTTTCTCACGGAGAACGATTGCAAAGTCATTCCCTGAAGCCTTCCACTCTCCACCCTGGCACAGCGTAAACGCAGTACCACCACAATCTCATACAATGAAACAGGAGCAACCTCAAACAACCAGGCACCTGACACGCGTGAACCCCACCCATGAAACCTTTTTCCCGCTCTTCACTGTGAATATCAAACCCGAAACCGCAACCCCCATGGGCCCATGCCCGCTGCATCTCACACGACCGATAGCGCACCCGACTCAGAGTCGGAGTCTACAACGGTCGGAGCCACATCGCGGTCGGCACCCACCTCGTCTGGCACGATTAACGGCGCGCCCACCTCGCATGCCGACTCTACTCCTGTATAGACAGTATCTGGATCCATGCCCTCCGCGCCGGACTGGAAGGGCGCCGCGCCCGCGCGCGCGCCATGACACCCGGTGCCGAACCCTCCCGCGCCCGCGAAAGGCAACGAGAACCTCAGCGGTGACTCTGTGAACCAGCTCTCGTTGGCGGCACGCTGCCCATCGCGGTCGGCGCCCACCTCGTCTGGCACGATTAACGGCGCGCCCACCTCGCATGCCGACTCTACTCCTGTATAGACAGTATCTGGATCCATGCCCTCCGCGCCGGACTGGAAGGGCGCCGCGCCCGCCTGATTGCGCCACGCCCACGCAACATGAGGTGTCACCGACTCAGCCGCTGACTGCTGGGCAGCGGGTTACCCCTGCCCCCGATTCGGCCGAGGATGGGTTACCACCCCCAGCCCGGACGCAAAGGATTACCCTGCGCCCGATTCGGCCACCGATGGGTTACCACCGGCGGCCCGGAGGCAAGGGGTTACCCCTGCCTCCGATTCGGCCGAGGATGGGTTACCACCCCTGGCCCGGACGCAAGGGTTCCCCCCTGCGCCCGATTCGGCTGACGATGGGTTACCACCGGCGGCCCGGAGACAAGGGGATACCCCTGCCCCCGATTCGGCCGAGGATGGGTTACCACCCCCAGCCCTCACGCAAAGGATTACCCCTGCGCCCGATTCGGCCGCCGATGGGTTACCACCGGCGGCCCGGAGGCAAGGGGTTACCCCTGCCTCCGATTCGGCCGAGGATGGGTTACCACCTCCGGCCCGGACACAAGAGGTTACCCCTGCGCCCGGCCGCTGTCTCGTCGTCGTCGTCGTCGTCGTCGTCGTCGTCGTCGTCAGCTCCTCAGTCACCCTGTCGGGCACGCAGGCCCGTGGCGGTAACAAATGTGCTGAAGACAAGCTCAGTCGCGGCTAGGTCCAAGTCGTTCACAGACAGGACTCCCGGGCCGTATAGGGAGGGGAGGGGTTATGCAGAGGGACTCCCGCGTCAAACTTCCTCGCAAGTCTCTCGAGTTACGCGCGCACGAAGCTCCTGGCTCATTCCTTCCCCATGTCCACGATTGAAGAGGCCACAAGGGGACCGGGGACCGAGGACCAGACCGGGGCCGGTCAAAGAAATTCCGCCATTGTGAAGCGGGTGCGGAGGCCTCCAATATGTCGAAAATCCTCCAAATGGCCGACGTACGCGTGCTAGTACGAGTGGAGCGGGCGTACGGGTTCGGCTACGTATTATAATGCGACAGCAAAGTGCACGGACGGGCGTACGAGTACGGCTACGTGAGCCTACGAATACGGCGGCGGTGCGCGGCTCGGGCGTACGAGTACGGCTACGTACGGCGACTAGTACGACTGCGACGTGCACGCCCGAGCGTACGAGTACGGCTACGTACCGGTACGAGTACGACTGGAGCGGGCGGACGACTTCGGCGACGTAGGCCGACTAGCACGGCAGCAGTGCAAGAACGGCCGTACTAGTACAGTTACGTACGCCTCCTAATACGACGGCGGTATGCTGGGTCGGGCGTACGAGTACGGCTACGTACGGCTACGAGTACGACTGCTACGTGCCCTGCCGAGCGTACGAGTAGGGCCAGGTAACGGCGTACTTTAGAAGTAGAGTCATTAAGTTTGCCTCAGAGAAGTAGTAGAGAGTATAGTGCTTAGTTAGAAGTAGAGTAGCTCAGCTAAAGTATAGAGTTGCACAGAGAGCCTAGAAGTATAGTTTAAGAGTACGAACCTGAGCGGCGTACTAGTACGGTACGTTATGGCCTTACTAGTAACGACGGCGGAGTGAGGACGGCGTACTAGTACGGCTACGTAGGCCTACTAGTACGACGGCGGAGTGCAGGGACGGTCGTACTAGTGCGGCTACGTAGGCCTACTAGTACGACGGCTGTGTGCGGGGCGGGGCGTACGAGTACGGCTACGTAGGCCTACTAGTACGACTGCGGCGTGCACGGCCGAGCGTACGAGTACGGCTGCGTACGGCTACTAGTACGACTGCGGCGTGCACGGCCGAGCGTACGAGTACAGCTACGCACGGCTACTAGTACGCCCCGCGGCCGTACTAGTAGGAGGAAGTAGGCCTACTAGTACGACGACCGGGCTAAGCAAGCCTATTCTGCGTAAGCGTGTATGCTCAAGCTCGTCCTGCAGGAGCTTGGACTCAGCGCCTTTCCCCCGGTTGGCAGTGCATGGGGCACGCGCTGCAGCTGGGGTACGCTGCGCTGCGCTCGCCGGTCGCTTCGTCGGTGAGACACCCGACGTGCGTGTGCGACTGCGCGCCGCCCGCGCCCGACGATGGCGTCCTCGAGCTGCCGGGCCAGCAGCTCCAGCGGTGCGGGCCCGAGCGGCTCACCGCCTGCATGGAGCCAGCGGCCTGCCTGGTGGCGCCTGAGTGCCCTCGGCTGCTTGGCCCCTTGCTGGCCGCCTTCGGAGGCGGCGCCCTGGCGGGGTGCGCGCTGGCAGTCCTCGTCGTGGTGATCCTCGGCGCGGGTGGAGCCCGACAGCGGGCGCGGGGGGCGGCGGCTCTCCAGGCGACTTCGGCAGACCTGTCGATCGAGCCGCCGCCGACGAGCGAGGAGCCGCCAGCGACGCTGTCCTTGGAGGAGGAAGCCCGTGCGCAGCTCAAGCAGGTGCGAGCTCGGCGAGATGGAGCATCCATTCGCTGAGCACTTCGGCTTGAGGGAAGGAGGTTTCGCGGTGGTAGAGTACAATTGTCGGCCGCGGGACCTGCGGCACGAGCGCTGCGTCGTCTACCTCCCCGAGGGAGGAGCCGAGCAGGTGGGGGTGGTGTTGCCTGACGGGGACTGCTATCTGGAGACGTGGGCGCTGCCAGAGGTTGCTTCGTGGACCCGCCTGCCCAACGGCGCCCAGGGCGGTGATCTTTGGGATCCGAGCCTTCGATGCCACCGCTTCCGCCAGGTGCCGCTGGCCCAGGAGCTTGGGGCCCAGAGGGATGCTTTGGCGCGCCCGTGCCGACTTCCCCCGCCTGGGCTGCCGCTGGTGCCGAACGTCGGGCTGGCGATCGCGGCCCTGGCGGCCCGGCCGCCCCTGCTTCCGCCGGTCGAAGGGCCGCCGACGCCCCGCGGTGAGGCAGGGGCTCTGGCTGGCGCCGCCGTTGGCGAGGGGCTGGGCGTGGGCCGACCGCTAGGCAGGTGGGTGACTGCCGAGGAGCGGCGTGTCATCGCGCGGCTGACCCGATGGGAGGCTCCGCCTGCCGCCTGCGTGGTCGGCGACCGCGCCCTGATCCAGCGCGCTGGGAAGCCGCCGGCGCTGATGCTGGTCACAGACGAGACGGCTCGAGGCCCCGCTGGTCTGGAGCCAGGCGCCACGACAGCGCGGGGGGCCCCCCGCGAGGAGGATGACGACGACCTTCGCACGCTGTCCGCGGCGTGGAATCGGATGAACGAGCGCCACCGCACCTGGGAGAGCGTGGTGGAGAACCTCAGCGAGAAGAGCTTCACCGACTGGCCGCTGATGGAGCCGCGGACGGCTGCGTGGCTTTGCCGTCGCATCCGCCTCAACGGCGGAAGCCCGATGGCCTTCTTCCGTCGGGTGGCACGAGACATTAAGATGGCCGAGGATGATCGAAGTGCCCACGAGTTCGAGGTATTGCTCAATGTGATGGAGCTGGCTGGCACCGTCGACCAGCTGAACATCGGCAACTTGTCGTGCATGGAGTTGGTGGGCAGGAGGGCCCAGCTGATCATGGGCGCGAGCTCGGGCGGAGGCGCCGCCGTCTGGGAGGGCTCCGAGCACTTCATGGGGCTCGGGCGCAGGGCGCGAGGCATCGCCCCGGCTCTTCAGAGACACGTGGCCGCCAGGCTCAAGGGCGAAGCAGAGGTCGACAAGCAGCGCGACAAGGCGCGAGAGGCCCGAAAGTTTCGTGGAGGGAAGCCTGGCGGCGACAAGGGGTAGCCACAGGAGGAGTGGGGGAGTCGCCCGACCCCTACTCCAGCCGAGGGCGAGGGGCCAGACGCGTCCCAACCTGGCGCATAGCGACGCCGCATTGTTGTGTTATCCGTTGTCAGTCGCGGGCCTGAGATGGAGCATGATTGGGCTAAGCGCGGGTGCGATAGTCTGGGCTCTTGGCTCCCAGGCGAAGTCTTCCCTCTTCAACTTCCAGGTGTCAAAGCCCCGCCTCGTTTTGGTCTCTCCCGAAGCTGTGTCCAGCGTGTGCAGGCGCGCAGGCGACAGCAGAGGGCGGTGAGAGAGGCGCGCGAGGCTCTGAACTGGATGGCAGGCGCAGCGCCGCCCGCGGACGGAGGTCGCACTCGCGAGGTGCAGGAGGTTGTATGCAAAGAGGTAGACTTCTTCGCCTCGCACTAGGCTGATGCCGCTTTTGCCGTGCCTTCTGAAGCAGCTAGCTCGCTTCTCCGGCACAAAGCGGGCTGCGGCCCGTCTGACAGCCCGGTGTGCCCGTTCGTGAAGGACCTCTTGTCGTTGCCAGCCGACGCAGCCGACTGCCCTTTGGCGGCTCTGGTGCTGGGCGAGCGCGAGCGTTCGATGCTCGAGCGGTTGCCGATCGGCTTTCTCCGTGATGAGGAAGAGATGGGGCCTGAGCCTCTAGCGAAGCCCTACATGGATCCTCGGCTCCGAGGGAGTAGTCGTTCCTAAATAGACTGTGAGGGAGTTGCAAAGTTAAGGCGTAATCACTGGGCGACGGCAGCGCCGGGCAGAGTGTGCCATGTTTTTTGTTGCTAAGAAAGACGGTCGGCTCCGTCTGATAGTTGATGCGCGCGCATCTGATCGAGAATTCAGGGCCCCCTGGAGCGGCATTGGCCAGAGTTGAGAATTTCGCCAGCGTCGAGGTGGGGCCCAGAGATACTCTGTACATATATAAAGGGGATGTCTCTAATTGTTTTTCCCAACCATCCTGTGGTGTTGGGTCCTCGTTTTGAAGAAACGGTCCCCGCGTTCCTTTGTCCTCCTTCTCCTCGCCCTCCCCCCTCCTGCGTTCGCATGCCTCCCCACCACCCATTTCGGCACACCCCTCACACGCTTCGTGGCCCACACGCTTTCGTGGCACCATAGGGAGCTCCACGAAGGCACAGCGGCTGCGTTTTCGCATTTGACCCCACACCATAGTCCGGAACACCTCACACGTTCGTGGCCACATAGGGAGTTCACCGAAGGGACCAGTGGCTTGGCGTTTCGCATGCCTCCCCCAACCACCATTCTGGCACACCCCTCACCCGTTTCGTGGCCCCATAGGGAGCTCCACCGAAGGCCCCAGTGGCTGCGTTCGCATGCCTCCCCACCACCCATTTCGGCACACCCCTCACACGTTTCGTGGCCCCATAGGGAGCTCCACCGAAGGCCCCAGTGGCTGCGTTCGCATGGCGGCCCCGCCCCATTTCGGCGCACCCCTCACGAGGATCGTGGCCCCATAGGGAGCTCCACCGAAGGCCCAGTGGCTGCGTTCGCATGGCGGCCCCGCCCCATTCTGGCGCACCCCTCACACGGTTCGTGGCCCCATAGGGAGCTCCACCGAAGGCCCCAGTGGCTGCGTTCGCATGCCTCCCCACCACCCATTTTCGGCACACCCCTCACACGTTTCGTGGCCCCATAGGGAGCTCCACCGAAGGCCCCAGTGGCTGCGTTCGCATGCCTCCCCACCACTTTGGCACACCCCGCACGCTTCGATGGCCCCATAGGGAGCTCCACGAAGGCCCCAGTGGCTCTGCTTCGCATGCCTCCCACCACCCATTTTCGGCACACCCCTCACACGTGTCGTTGGCCCCATAGGGAGCTCCACCGAAGGCACAGTGGTTCGCGTTCGCATTTGCCTCCCCGGCAACCCATTTCGGCACAGTGGCTGCGTTCGCATGCCTCGCCCCACCACCCATGGTTCGACCCACCCATCACACGTTTCGTGGGCCCCATAGACAGCTCCACCGAAGGCCCCAAGTGGGCTGCGTTTCGCAGCCTCCCGCCAACCAATTCGGAGCACAACCCTTCACACGTTTCGTGGCCCCATAGGGAGCTCCACCGAAGGGGCCCCAGTGGCAGGGTTCGCATGCCTCCCCACCACCCATTTCGGCACACCCCTCATACGTTTCGTGGCCCCATAGGGAGCTCCACCGAAGGCCCCAGTGGCAGGGTTCGCATGCTTCCCCACCGCCCATTTCGGCACACCCCTCACACGTTTCGTGGCCCCATAGGGAGCTCCACCGAAGGCCCCAGTGGCAGGGTTCGCATGCCCCCCCACCACCCATTTCGGCACACCCCTCACACGTTTCGTGGCCCCATAGGGAGCTCCACCGAAGGCCCCAGTGGCTGCGTTCGCATGCCTCCCCACCACCATCCGGCCACACCCTCACACGTTTCGTGGCCCCATAGGGAGCTCCACCGAAGGCCCCAGTGGCAGGGTTCGCATGCCCCCCCACCACCCATTTCGGCACACCCCTCACACGTTTCGTGGCCCCATAGGGAGCTCCACCGAAGGCCCCAGTGGCTGCGTTCGCATGCCTCCCCACCACCCATTTCGGCACTCCCCAGCACCCATTTCGGCACACCCCTCACACGCTTCGTGGCCCAATAGGGATCTCCACCGAAGGTCGGGGGGAGCTTGACACTGGTATCCTTGCGGTACTCGTAGCTGCATATGGTTGGGTCCTTCGCCAGGCTAATTTTATAGGCTCGGCATCGACGGCCCTCTGTGTGAATTTGTTGGTCTCCCTCCTATTGAAGCTGGGGTTCTGGGGATCGGAGTTGTGGAAGGGGCCTCAGTGGCCCAGGGCGAGTTTGTGCATCCGCGCCTCACTCAGGGCACTGACGATGGGATTTACGTGGAGCTTATTCTTCGCGCAAAGGGCCGCGCAGAACACCGTGTATAAGGTGCCGTGCCTAAACCCCGAGAATGCCCTCGAGAACCGCTCGCGCAACGCTGTTTTCGACACGAAGGGGATGAGTTTGGGCCATTACGTATATGTTGACAACGTCGGGGCCCTGGGCCTGGAGGCAAACGAGGTTCAGAAGGTCCGAGAGGCCGCGACCAGGGCTCTGGACGAAGTCGGACTGATCACACACGAGCTCACCACATCTACTCATGTCGACGAAACTCTCGGAGTGGTCACCGACGGGGCAACGGGGTACCGGGTGGCTCCGTATGCGCGGAATCGGCGATGCCGAGGCCCCGAATGCCCACTCGTGCGCACGTGATAACTAATGTGCGCCGTTTCTCCCGAGCCCTCCCGAACCCTTCCGAGGCCTCGAATCCTCGTAGCACCCGGGCGGATGAATGTACTTTCTAGGCCATGCACGCGGCGATTTTCTTCAGATGTCCCACGCAAACCGGACTGAAATTCCAAATGACGCGCCTCAAGGTACAATGTTAATTTCCATGTTCCCGTCGGCCCCTAACGCGTTTTAATTTAGGATGTTCCGTATATTTTTCTCCTGTATGTTTTAATTCCTATAGAACTATATAGTTTTCGTGGGGCCATGTTATCGCCTGAATTTTACCACGACAACCATTTCGTGGCCACGAAAACATTTTTTCGTTGCGCTCGTGGCATTTTCGTGGCACGAAAAAGCCATGTTACCGATCGGCCTCTTTAAAGGGCCAGAAATTTTAAAATCAGTTTTTGAGATTTGCGAAAACCACGAAAACCTTTTCGTGGCGCGCGACAAATTTATAAGCGCGCCGTGGGGTTCCACGAAAACCACGAACCTTTTTTGTGGCGCTCGTTGAATTCTCGCGGCGCGAAATGACATTTTACCGTCGGCCTCCTTAACGGCCCCCAGCATGTTTAAAATCAGTTTTTGAAATGTACGAAAACCACGCAAACCTCCTCGTGGCGCACGAAAACCTTTTCGTGACGTTCGTAGAATTCCACGAAAACCACGAAAACCATGTCGTGGCGCTCGTGGAATTTTCGTGGCACTGGGCCCCCAGGAAGTTCAAAATCAGTTTTTGAAATTTCCTAAAAACGAAAACCTTTTTCGCGGCGCGCGAAAACCTTTTTTCGTGGCGTTCGTGAAATTCCACGAAAACCACGAACACCTGTTCGCGGTGGGTCACGAAATGCTATGTTGCCGTCGGCCTGCTTAAAGCCCCCCCGAATTTTTATAATCAGTTTTTGACACCACGAAAACCTTTTTCGTGGCGCGCGAAAAACTTTTTTCGTGGCGTTCGTGGAGTTCCACGAAAACCACGAAAACCTGTTCGTGGCGCTCGTAGAATGTCACGAAATGACATGTTACCGTCGGCCTCCTTTAACAGCACCAGAAATTTTCAAATCAGTTTTTGAAACGACGAAAACCTTTTTCGTGGCGCACGAAAACATTTTTTTCGTGGCGTTCGTGGAGTTCCACGGAAACCACGGAAACCTTTTCGCGGCGCTCGTAGAATGTCACGAAATGCTATGTTACCGTCGGCCTCCTTTAAGAGCCCCAGAAATTTTAAAACCCGTTTTTGGAACCACGAAAACTTTTTTCGTGGCGCACGAGCCTTTGTTCGTGGCGTTCGTGGATTTCCACGAAAACCACGCGAACGTTTTCGTGGCGCTTGTGTATTTTTCGTGGCACGACGAAGCCAGATAGCGCTATAATTTGAAATCCGTTTTTGAAACGTATACGAAAATACCAACGAAAACTTTTTTCGTGGCGCACGAGAACTTTTTCGCGGCGTTCGTGGAACTCGAATAAACTTGTTTCTCGCGGCACGCATGGCCAAGGAAAACATTCTCTTGCATGTGAAGTTGTCGTGGCACGAAAAAGCTGTTGGATGGCGCGCCTTGCCATGTATAATTCTTCCCCAATCTGGAAATGCACGAGGGCATTTTTTTCGCGGCGCCCATTGCAAACTCGGGAGGTCCACGACGCGAAAAACATATTTAAACCAAAATGATTCTTTTCGTGGCGCGTGAAGCTTTACGAAAGCAACGAAAACCTTTTCGCGGCGCGATCGCGGCGCGCGTGGAGCTCCGCGAAAACCGCGAAAACACGTTCGTGGCGCCCGCGGGGCTCATCCATAAAGTTGTGGAAAGCTACGAGTTAAATCAAAATGGCGCGGGGGAAACTTTCCGCGGCGCGGGGCTCCACGAACAAAAAACACACACGCACAATTTACATAAAGCTCTAGCAAATCCTTGCGTGCCAACGCGAACGAAAACCCAAAAACATTTTTGCGGCGCGTTCGTGGGGGGCCACGAAAACCCAAAACAATGTCGCGGTTTTCCTGGAGCTCATGCATCAGCTATAATTTTCATGCACAAGAAGACACAATAATTTCCTTGCGGGTTTTTCCATGCGCCACAAAAGCCACAAAAACCGCTGCGTTCGTGGACCGCGAAAAGGCTTTCGTGCACCATGAAAGTTGCGCAGTTTTTTAAATGCGCGCCTACACTTCATAGTTTGCAAGGTTGCTTCGGAACCATGTGGGGCCGTCTTGTGACCCTGTTGGGCCGTCTGTGCCGTCTTGCAAAGTGGGCCTTCGATGTCTCCCTCTTGGGCAAATCTTGTTGGGGTCTGCATGGGCCGTCTCGGGTGCCTCGTGGGCTGTCTTGGAACCCCGTTGGGTCGTCGGGGGCTCGGCGTGCCGGAGGCTACGGCCCCCGCGCTCTTCTTTCCCCTGGCCGCATGGCCGCGCCGCGGGGGCCGGGGGACATCGCGGGGCGCAGTGCCCAGGGGGCGCTATACCCCACGGGGGCCCTTGCCATGAGGGCAGCGGTTCGGGGGAGGTGGAGGATTGGAGGTTAACGAGCAATGGAAAATGGAGGACGGTGGAGGGGGGGGGGCGGGGTCTACCAGCGGTACTCGCCATCCTCTTCCCCCCCCTCCTCCTCTTCTTGGGGTTGTCCCGTGCGCGTCGCGCGGCGTGCATGAGGTCTCCCTTCCCCTTTTCCTCCCTTGCCCTTTTCTCCCTCCCTTCCCCTCTCCTCCCTCTCTCTCTCTCTGTCCCTATCCCCCCCTCCCTGAACCAAAAAACAACACCTGGGCCATGGAACGTATCAACATTCAACTGTACATGCCATAGCACGATACTGAAACACCTATAAGAAACATGGAAAACAACTTAATAATCCACAACATAAGATAACGCGCAATGTTGCAGCGTGCGCGTGCGTGCGTGCGCGTGCGCGTGTTTTGTGTTGTGTGCGCGTGTGTTTGGGGGGAACGCGGGCCGCCCTTGCATCCTTGACGTCGTCGCGTGCGAAGAATCTGCGCATGCAATTATGACATATTGTGTTATGAATCGCACCGTTTGCGGGCGCTCGCAAAGATCTCGCGCCCTTCCCTACCCGCCTCCGGAACCAACGCAAAAACACAAGCACTCCTCCACCCTCCTCCTCCGTAGCCTGTTTTGGCCTTGCAAGTGCAGGGCGCTGCCATAACAACCAGCACATCTTTGAACATGGCTTTGGATGATGGACCGATTGTGGGCGATGATCGCGTTGTTTCCAGCGAGCAGGATGATGGACCGATTGTGGGCGATGATCGCGTTGTTTCCAGCGAGCAAGAATATGTTGTTGCTGTTGGTGGACATGATGAAAGCGCGGGATCTGGGAAAGGCTTGCCATGCCAGTGCCTGGCACTTACAGATGTGGAGCAGCAGCCGAAGCCCAACGACGACGCAAGTCCTGAGCAACAAAAACTCTACGAAAGCACATGCATGAGCAGCGACGTGCTATGCGACTTGGGCGCAGCAGGGCCTTTGTTTGGCATGTCGGGGTTTAGTGCTCAGACGAAGTTCAAACCGTTTGATACGTTCGCGAAGGAGATGGACATCAATCTAGAGCTTGTGTTTTGGGGCAGCCCGCACTGGGGCGCAGAACGGGATGATTCGACGCGGCACTTCAAAGATTCAGCGACGTTCAAGACTAACGCATGGCAATCTATGTCATGGTTGGCGGGGTCGGCGCGCATAATGGTGACATTTCCATCGTGCTACAAAGTGGAACTTTGGGGGCCAACTTACCGCAAGCCAAACGAGGAAGAGACGCGGGAGCCTAGACAATTGATTGCGATGCCAGCGTATTTTCGACAGTATGTACCACTGGGGGCGGGAGACGCTTACACTGAACTCAGCGGAGGTGGTGAAAACGTCATGATTGCGATATTGTTGCCAGGCCGCTACCAAGGACCAACTCACATACCACCGGGGCAATATCAGATGCGACGTGGGGATGACGATGTAAAAGATCTACCAGCAATTCACCGCGGCGTAATCAAACAAATATGCAATTGAATTGGGGGGTCAAACATTTTCGCTCGCCACGGAGATACAGTTGGCAAGAATGGAGCAGCTTGAACTGAGCAAGGCGAAGAAACTGAAGACAAAGTAGTTCAACATTTGCGGGGATCTGATTTGCGCCGACGTGCGAGTTGGCTGCATGAATTGCTACCGCTGGCTGACGCACATGGCGCCCCCACGACTTTCATGCTTACTGCGTAATTTTGATACTGAAATTGGCTTGGGATCGCAAGATCGCCAACGTTGCTGCAAGATGTTCAAAGGCTGTTCGGCAATCTGGAAAGGAGTCAATTTCGCATATGCGTGAGAAGCTTGCCGTGCGTTTTGTTATAGGCGTGCCTGCGGAAGCTGGCGCGCACACGTTGCCATGCAGCTTCAAATTCATTACCAGAAATCGGTAACCTCGCCCAGCAGAGGCACAATGCAATAAGATATTTCGCCTCGCGTGGAGAGGCTCAGGCGATAAAGAAAAATCGCAAGCATGAGCGCCGTCACCACCATAATCAAAAGTCCAGTCATCAAAACCGCCAGCATTACCATCACCACCAAGGTCACAACCATCAAAACGCCATCATAACCACCAGCAGCACCAAGATCACCATCATGAGCTTGTCATCAGAACCCGCATCATCACCACCAGGATCAAAACACGTCATCATACCCGCCATCATCACCAATATCGCGATAAAATCGCCATGACAGGCGCCACCATCCAACATAACATGATAATCAAACTCGGTTGATGTTTGGCGATTTGGACGTTATTTAAGCTTGGGTGATATTGGGCGTTTGGGGCGTTGTCCCTTGGGGCCCTGCGAGGTTTCGTGGCCCTGTGGGCGTTCTTGGTCGGGCCCCCTCCCATATTCGGGCACTCTCCATCCTCCATCGTCCATTTTGTCTCAAACGATGTTGGGAGGCATTGCAACGGGCAAGCCACAGGCAGGCAGCAGTCACTGCCCTACAAACCGCCCAGCAGAGTAGACATGGCCTCTGCCACTGCAGATGATGATGGCGACGTTGACGACACTATCCATCTGTTGCAGAGTGACCATTGCATGGACAAGGTTGCTATGTGCGCATACTGGATCCTGAAGAACATCGACCCGGGCCTGAAGACGAGCCTCCTGCTGGACGACGCGACCCGCCACCCGATTCACATAGTGGACGTTCTGAAGGGCCCGGTGGAAAGCGATCTGATTGCCAATTACCATTACATCAAGGGAGCCATCACCGCGATGCCCGACAATATCCCGAGCGTGTACTTCTTGGCGGACGTCCTCCGCGTGCAGGATCACCACTTGCAGGGGAATTTGCTTCGCCTGAACCGCCGGATCGTGAAATGCCTGAAGCTCGACACCAAGGAGGCGCCCGCGATCTATGTTGGGTTGTGGAAAGGTGCCTGCAGTACTCGCGCTCACTCTTGCGAGGCTCGAAGGGCGGCCTGGCATCTCGGTCGCCGGAGGTGCAGGACCTGAAAGCTAGCATGTGCTACACATACAAGCCCAGGACAAGCTCCAGCACTGGCTCTACGGGAACTCCTGCAGGCACGGGAGTTGTGGACATGCACTCTTCAGATGAGGATCAAGCTGGTCTCGGGTTCTCTGAGATGGAAGGCAACCCGTGCTACGACTCCGACGGCGCCGGGCATGGGGAGAGCGGAAAGGCCTTGAAGGCCTTGGAGGACGGTGCGCCGAAGCCCTTCGGCGGCCAGGATCCGGGGGCCGACGCTTTGCGAGACGGCTCGCGCGCGCCCCTTGAGGGCGGCGACGCCGCGCCCAAGAGCGGCATGGCCTTGGGGGCCTTCGAGGGCGGTTCGCAGTTGCCCTTCGGTGGCCAGGATCTGGAGGTCGACGCTTTGCGAGACGGCTCGCGCACGCCCCTTGAGGGCGGCGACGCCGCGCCCACGAGCGGCGCAGATATGGCGGTCGACAACGGCGTGATAGCGGATGGCTGTCAGGCTGCGGCTGAGCAGGAGCCATGGCCAGAGGGCAGTCTAGCTGCGGCTGAGCAGGAGCCATGGCCAGAGGAGGCAGTCTAGCTGCGGCTGAGCAGGAGTGGCCAGAGGACAGTCTAGCTGCGGCTGAGCAGGAGTGGCCGATGGGCAGTCAGGCCGAGGCTGAGCAGGAGTGGCCGATGGGGAGTCAGGCCGAGGCTGGGCAAGATCAGTTGCTAGAGGGCGACGGCAAGGACGAAGCCATGGGCAGCGGTGGTGGCCAGAAGGACCACGACGACCTGGTGGAGGAGAGCCCCAGCATCGAGGCGATCGATGACGTCGGCGACTTGACAGGAGACACCCTTAACCTGGCAGGCCAGCTCCAGGCGCAGGAAGACGGCGATGCGGCGGCGAGCAGCGCCAAAGACATGGAGTACGTGGCTGAGCTGTGTGGCTGCGAAGGCCCTCCATTAGACCCTGCCCCGGACATGCGCTCGCGATGCCTTCGCCCGCGGGCCGAGCCCATCAGGCCAGTGGTGGAGCAAGTCAGAGGTGAGATGGCAGCAGCACCGCCGCCTCCTGTCAGCAGCATCGAACAGAACTTGCTGCAGAGCGGCAAGGGCAAACGCGGCAAGGGCAAGGGCGACAGCTCGGGCAAGGACGAGGTCCACAGCTCGGGCAAGGGCAAGCACGGCAAGGGCAAGGGCGACGGCTCGGGCAAGGACGAGGCCCAAAGCTCGGGCAAGGTCAAGCACGGCAAGGGCAAGGGCGACGGCTCGGGCAAGGACGAGGTCCACAGCTCGGGCAAGGGCAAGGGCATGGGCGACGGCTCGGGCAAGGACGAGGTCCACAGCTCGGTCAAGGTCAAGCGAGGCAAGGGCAAGGGCGACAGCTCGGGCAAGGACGAGGCCCACAGCTCGGGCAAGGGCAAGGGCGACAGCTGGGGCAAGGACGAGGTCCACAGCTCGGGCAAGGACGAGGTCCACAGCTCGGGCAAGAAGCGCGCCGGGGACTCCGGCGGCTCCGAGCCCGGGACCAAGGTGAGCAAGGGCCAGCGCAAGGGCAAGCAGACCAAGGAGGTCGTCACAGGATCGATCCATGGGCATAATGAGGAAAGAGAAGGAGGCTCCTCCTTCCTCCCCTTCATCCCTCCTCCTCCCCCTCTGCCCCCCTTCCCCCCCCCCTTTATCCAACGTCCGACCTCCCCCTCCTCCCCCACATCTTCCATCCCACTTCCCCCTTCTGACCTCCTCCCTCGTCGACCCCTGCGCCTCCCCTCCTTTCATGCTCCTCCTTTTCCTCCTCCTCATCTTCCTCCTTTCTCTCCTCCACCCCCTCCTCTGGTTGCCCTTCCTCATGCCCCCACTTGCCACTGTTCCCCCATCCCCTTCCTTGCGCCCCCCCCGCCTGCGCCCAGAGGGACCATCGCCGTTCAGGGCTACGCGATCCCGAACAACATGCCGAGTCGGGCCTACCCCCAGAGCGAGCTACCAAAAGGCCTATGGGGGCTCTAGGTACACGTTGGCCCAGCATGAGAATGGGAGCCAGATCAAAATACTGTTGCATCAGAAAGCGTTCTGGATTTGCCAGACATCGAACGGCGAGCCCCCCCAGCAACGTCACATCACGTGGAGCAAGCACGGCGGGATCAATGCATCCTGGGACCTAGCGTGCTCCAACTCAGGGTATCCACAGGACCATGCCTAAGCAATGCCATCATGATCGGGTAAATTATACACCATAGTGCGTGTATACGGGGCATGATTTCAATCGGAATAATGCCTCAGGCGCTGCAGTCCTGGGGCGCGCGGCCATTCGCATAAAAAAAACAAAAAAACAAACAAACGCGGGCCCCCGGAGGTCCCGAGGCCCTCGTCGCGAGCCCCGTGGGATCTTGCGGGCGAGAGTGGCGTGCGAGTAGCGGTGAGAGCGAGGAGGGGTAGGAGGAATGGGAGGGCCATAATCATGCTGATGATGACGAGGAGGATGAGAGTGAAGATGACGATGATGATGATGATGACGACGACTATGACGATGAGGATGTTGATGATGATAATGACGACCATGACGATTGTGATATGGGAATGAGATGGCGATGATGATGCTGATGATGATGATGATGAGGAGGAGGAGGACAAGGGCCCCTCACCATCCACTTGATCTCGCCTGTCTTCTTCTTACCTCCTCCATCCCTTGCTTCCTTTCCCCCGCCCCCTTTCTCCCCCGGTGCGCCCCCAACTCTTTCCTTCTCATCTTTCTCGACGTCGACGTCGACGTTGTCGTCGTCGCCCTCCTCCTCCTACTCCTCCTCCTTGCGCCGTGGTGCGCGCGATGCCACCCGCGCGCGCCCTGCGCCCAGCGCGCCGGGGGAAGGGGAGGGGAAGGATAAGTAAGGGGAAGATCAGGAGTAGGAGGAGGAGGGGGGGGAGGAGGAGGGGGAGGGGGGAGATGACGAGGAGGGCGGGCGCAGAGGAGGGGAGGATGAGGAGGGCGAGGAAGATGAGGAGAAGCGGGTGGTAAGTTATGCCCCCGCCCCGGTTCCGGACCCCCGGCGGCCCCCAGGGACCTAAGGAGGTTTCCGGAAGTCCCTGGAGGCAAGGCCGCTTCAACTCGCCCTATCATCTCGCAACTTTCCCAGCTCTCATTTTCCCTTGCTTGCTCTGTCTTCCTCCACCCCTTCGTCCTCCTCTTGCGCCCCATCCTCGTCCTCGCTATCCTTTCCTTCCTCGTCCCCCCTCCTCCTCATCCACCTCGTTCTCCCCCTCCTCCTCCTCCTCTTCCTCCTCGTCCTCCTCGACCCTCGCCGCCAGCGGGCCACTTGCGCCGCGGCGCTGGGGGGGGGGGGTGCGCTCGCGGCGCCGGCCGCGCCGACAAGGCGCCCGCCGCGCCCGCCGCGCCCGCCGCCGCAACGACGAAGTCGACGACGCCGAGGATGACGACGGAACGACGACGACGGACAACCGACGACCGCGGGTCGCAAGCGGGTCGCGGGAATACATGGGTCGCGGGGCAGGCGCATCTGGCACCGCGTTCGATGACGACGAGGACGACGAGGACGACGACGACGATGTCACGTCTTGGGGCCTATGAGATGAGCCCCGAGACGACGACCGCACCCCCCGCACCCATGGGTTTCGGGGCCGCGCTGCCCCCCCGCGCCATTGGGTTTCCAGGTGCCCCCTGGGTCCAGGAGCGCGGGTTCAATCATCCATGTCGTCGTCGTTGTCGTCGTCGCAGTCGTCGTCGTCGTCGGTGGTATCCCCCCTGAATCTATCGAGCAAACCTGGCCCTCATCATCATCAACGGCATCATCATCATCGTCGTCGCCATCACCATCATCATCATCATCGGCATCATCTGCAGCATCAGCATCAGCATCATCATCATGGCTGTCATCCCCCCCCCTCCACCCTCCTCTTTGTGTAGCATAGCCGTTTTGGCTCATAATGAAAAGTGGCCGAATATTTTCTGCGGCATAAGCTTCGCGAGTTGCACGCGTGAACAGAGCAGATCAGACATGGCCGCAAAACACAGCCGAGTCCAATCGGAAAGCAGTTGTCTACACGACAAAACCTAATAACGAAAAACAGTTGCTCTTGAAGTCGCTGTTTGAACACGGGGTGCCGTTGATCGTGTTGCAATGTATTCTCGCCATCATATCAAATGATAATTTGTGGAAGTCTGTGGGGCGCCCAGATGCCGACGGCGCAGAATTCTTTGCAGGAGAGCGCGAGTTCTCAAAAGCTTGCTGGCGCGCGCACAAAATTGTCATTCCTTTTGAGATCAACGATGATGTTCCCGGCGGCCAATTCGATGCAAATTCAGACGCTGGGTTTGCCAGCGCCTTGCACATGGCCCCCCGCTGCAAGCCAGGCAGCATCCATGTGCTAGCTCCAGTTTGTTCTACTTGGGCATGGGTGAACAGGCATGCGGCTGGGCGCGAAGAATGGGGCCCCCTTGGAAACACGAAGAGGCCGCAAGTGGTGGCAGCTAATAAGATGGTTGCGCGCTGTGTTCTGTTGATGCGCGTAATATCTGCCCGTGGGGGCTCATGGATTCTGGAGCAACCAGCATCTTCAATTCTCAATCGCCACCCTGATATCCAAGACATGCTCCGCAAAATCAAAGTGTTCAGAGCCTTTGTGTACATGGGGGCTTTTGGGGCACCGTCGTTGAAACCCACAGCATTGCGGTGCAATGATAAGTGCATCAAGGACTTGGAAGTCCCCCAAAAAAAAACCTGACAAGCTTACGGACAACGAGCTGGTGTGCATCACATGCAGCTCTGATGGCCGCGAGCAGGTTAATGGCGGGGCGCAGCTCAAGAAATCCCAGCACTACCCCAGGGGATTCGGCAACGCTCTGGCGAAGATGTACCAGGACAACTACTCGGGGCTGAAACTCAAGAAGCGCAAAGCCAACACCGCCGGTGAGCAGACTTTGGACCTCTTCAAGAAGGCGCGTCCAAGACAGACTGTGCACCCCTGGCGGAGATGCAGAGCGCGCTGGCCTACCTTACTTCCCAATGACGTATGCAACCCATATGGCGTCGCTTAAACTCTAGACGCTTCGCGTAATCTCAATCAGGGAAGTGGGCAGCACACAGAGGAAAATGTCCCCCAGTGGAGGCCTCTTGGAGCATCTTGGGTGCCTCTGGGAGCTTCTTGGGGCCTCTTGGGGGCCTCTTGTGGGCATCTTGGGGGCCTCTTAGGCGCCTGTTGGGGCCTCCTGGGCGCCTCTTGGTGCCCTCTTGAAACGCTCTTGGGAGCCCTGGGAGCGCTCTTGGGGCCATTTTGGAGGACATCGATCAAACAAGAAGCGAGCATTAGTTAGCGTTGCCCCTCAGGAGCCCAACACATCGCCTCTTGGGGCGCTCTTGGGTCGCTCTCGGAGCGCTCTTGGGGCCGTCTCGGGGCTCTCTTGAGCCTCTCTTGGTGCCCTCTTGGGCCATCTTGGAGCCACCTCGAGGCCTCGGATGGCCACCAGAAGCGAAAAGGCGAGAAAACCAAACGCATAGATGTTCCTGAGGTTTTGGCCTCTTCGGGGCCTCGTGGGGGAGCTCTTCGGCCACTTGGAGCAGTCTTGGAGCGGTCTTGGGGCATCTTGGAGCATCGTGGGAGCCATTGAGACATCTTGGGATATCTTGAACCATCTTGGAGGTCATCTTGGGCTCTCCCAGGCGCTCTTGGAGTCATCTTAATATATCTTAATCAGTGCCCCCTCAAGAGGCCAACATGTGGCTAAAACCTTAGTAACATCAGTGATTTGGCATTCTCGCCGAGGCCTCTTGGAGCATCTTGGGTGCCTCTGGGAGGTCTCTTGGGGTCTCTCCTGGGGGCATCCTGGGGGCCTCTTGGGGCTTCCGGGCCACCTTGGGGCCCTATTGGGTACCATCTTTGGGCCATCTTGGGTGGGATCACTCACAGGAGGGGGGGGGGGTCCCTAATTAGGGTCACCACGCCCAGAAGGCCAATAGGATTTGCCACTGCCGCCGGCCTGATTCTGCGCACAGCGCGCAAGCATATGCATGTTTGAAGTGCACATGTGCCCTCATCTTCCCTCCACCTCCTCAAGCGATCTCAATTCCCAGGCACCCCGCCCCGACTTTCCTGTCTGCATGCTCTATCCTGCTCAATGCTCACCGCCTCCTCACCTGCAACGGGCACGCGCGAACATCGCATCAGGAGGGAGAGAGAGAGAGAGAGAGAGAGAGAGAGAGAGAGAGAGAGAGAGAGAGAGAGAGAGAGAGAGAGAGAGAGAGAGAGAGAGAGAGAGAGAGAGAGAGAGAGAGAGAGAGAGAGAGAGAGAGAGAGAGAGAGGAGAGGAAGAGAGAGACGAGAGAGAGAGAGAGAGAAGAGAGAGAGAGGAGTAGAGAGAGAGAGAGAGAGAGAGAGAGAGAGAGAGAAAAAAAAAAAAAAAAAAACAAAAAAAAAAAAAAAAAAAAAAAAAAAAAAAAAAAAAAAAAAAAAAACGCGCTGCCTGCCAGCGCTCGGTCCCGGGGGAGATTACAAGAGGAAGGGGTGGCGACGCAGACACTGCCTGCGATTCGGCATGGCCTCGGGGATCAACGTTCGTAGCTGTTTGGCCTTTGGGGCCCCTCCTCGTCGCCGTGGCTGGACGCGCCGCGGAAAATTGCGGAGTGTGGGCCCCGAGCGGGGCCTGGCGGATTTCGCCAAGCTGGGAGCGGGAAGGGGCGGCGAGGATGATGGCGAGGATGGGGCGGAGGGGGGCAAGACAGGGGCAGCGGCTTAGAACATGCAAGGAGGACACAGGGGAAGGACAAGTATGATGAAGAGATTGGGACATCCAACCAACTTCTCCGACTTCGAACCCCCATGCGTCGAACGCGCAACTCTCTTCCCTCATCCGCCCTTCCCTCCTCCTTGCCCTCCTCCTGCCGCCTCCCCTCGCGAGGGTGTCGCCACTCGACTCTACTCCCCCATGGCGCCAATTTGCTTGCCCACTCATCTGCCTATTCCTTCCCCCGTTGCGCCAAGTATGGCATGGGCCGCCGCGTCGCCCTGGCGAACGTCCAGCAGTGCGCAGGACAGCCGGCTTGCCCTCTGGCCCTGCTGCGAAGTGTGGTGATATGGTGCGGTCTGTACTGCCAAAGAGTTCTTGCACTTTGGTCAAGCAGCGCATTGGCCTTGTCTGGAAACCTGGAGATGCCGCGACAAGGCTTATCATTGCCATTAAACGTTCCATGGTGTACGGTTTGACTGTTTGTGGCCCATGCGACAAAACCAACGCAAAACATTACAACACGCGATGTTTACGTGCACGTACCCATGAAACCGTGAAGCCGTGAAATATCAGTGAAACAGCCGCGAAATACCTGTTGCGTGTCGCCTTTCGCGCCATTTCACGCCATTGAAGAACATCGATGCAACATCATAGGATGTTCCATCGATTTGGGACAAACTTAGCATGCCAGACAGCCCATAAGGTCCCCGATTTCACGCCATTGCAGAACATTGATGCAACGCCATAGGATTTCCCATCGGTTTGGAACAAACTTAGCACGTCAGACAGCCCATGAGGTCCCCGATGGCTCCGCGACGGCCCAGCCATGCGGTGTAAGAGGCCACGAGAGGGGCCCGCGCTAGGCAACATCAACATATACTGCGAGCCTGTTGCCCCGGAGGCCCCAAGAGCCCCTTGGCAACCCCTGATGCGCCCCCGAAGGGCCCCAAGATGGGCCCGCGATGCCCCCGCGTGGCCCCCGTGGCCCCCCAAGAGGCCCCAAATATGCCACCCAGGGGCTTCGAAGCTGCATCTAAGAGGCCCGTGAGATGCATGCCGCGATACCTGATGGCATGATATCGGAATCGGCTCCCATGATAAAGTGGAGTCCCTCAGTCGCTCCTTCCATGCCCCTTCCCTCTCGCCCATTTGGTGACCGCCCTCGCTCCTCCTCCTCCCCCTCCCTGTCCCGCCCATCTTCCCCCCCTTCCCTTTCCTTCCCTTCCCTTCTCTTCGCTCCCCCAATGTCACATCTTGCAACCTTCGCCCCCTCCATCCTTGCACTGCTGGGTGGCTCAGCTGGGCTCAAATCTTATAGCTGCCTCCTCCTGAGCGCGGCCCTGGCGATGCGTCGGCGGGGGGCCACGCCGCAGCAGGCCATGTGAGGGCAGGCAAGAGGGCCCGGGAGAAGGTACCATCCCCTTTGGAGGTGATGCAGAAGCTCGCCAAGTTGCAGCACGCCGCCGCAGGAAACGCAGCAACGCCCGACGAGACGCCCACGGCAGCAGGACCGCCCAAGGCTGCAGCAACGCTCACGGCAACACCGCAGCCCGCCCGTGCGCCGACAGTCTCAGCACATCAGCCCGCAGCCGCGCCGCGGCAGGCAGGCATAGAAGGGCCCCAACGCATGCCTGGGACACTCATCTGTCATGACCACCGCGAGCGGGCGGCGCCTACAATGGCGCATGGCAGCACGCAAGACCCCGCGACGACGCTGAGCATCAAACACGAGGCACTCGAGAAGGAGCGGCATGAGAAATATATCCATGGGAGGTTCGATGCACTTAAGAAGCTGCAGCCAACCAACCAGGAGAGCACCGCGCCGTCCGACGCCGCTAGGCCCACCGCTGCGAAAAGCCCCTCGCCGTCAGCCCCAGCTGGGGTCACGCCGCCACCACAGGCCCCATTGGGGTAACCTCTGCTCCACCTCCTCCTCCTCCTTCTCCCGGTCCTGCCTCATTCCGGGGCCGCTTCCTACTGGAGCCACGCCCCCCCTCCATCTCCCTCCTCCCACGGTTCCTGGGGCCAAGAACTATGTTTTGGACGCTGACATGTTCAGACCAACGCTGGCGTGCGAGGTCAATCGTTCTCCTCCCAACCCCCCTCCTCCTAATCCCACCAGCCCTCTGGGCGTCGGTGGTTTAGAGCGTTTCCTCTTCCACCCCTCCTTCCCCTTCGGGGAGGGGTTTACCCCTCCCCCTACCCCTTCCCCATGGACCTGGGCAGGGGGTTCGGCGAGTCGTCGGAGCGTTTAGAACGGCCTCGGCGAGGAAGCCAACATCATTGGTGTTTGGCCCCGTCTTGGCCTCCTCAGGGGGGGGGGCCTATAATTAGCCCCCCCCCCCCATCGTGTGATCGACCTCGCGCAAGATGGCCCAAAGATGGCCCCCGAGGCTACCGAGGGTGCCCCAAGAGGGTCCCAAGAGGTGGCCAGGGGGCCCCAAGAGGCCCCCTGGACGCCCCCAATAGGCTCCCAAGAGACCTCCAAGAGGCAAGAGACCCCCCGGAGGCATCCAAGATGCGCCAAGAGGCCTCGGCGAGAATGCCAAATCATTGATGTTACTCAGGTTTGAGCCACAGGTTGGCCCCTTTGGGGGCACTGACTAAGATGGCTCCAAGGGCGCCTGGGAGAGCCCAAGATGACCTCCAAGATGGCTCAAGATATCCCAAGATGTCTCATAATGGCCCCCGCGAAGCTCCAAGATGCCCCACGACCGTTCCAAGACAAAGAGCTCCCCCAGGAGGCCCCGAAGAGGCCAAAACCTTCGGAGCATCTATGTGTTTGGTTTTCTGTCCATCTCGCTTCCGATGGCCATCCGGGGCCTCAAGATGGCTCCAAGATGGCCCAAGAGGGCTCCAAGAGAGGCTCTGGAGAGCCCCAAGACGACCCCAAGAGCGCCTAAGAGCGCTCCAAGAGCGCCCGAAGAGACGATTTTGTTGGGCCCCCGAGGGGCAACGCTGACTAATGCTCGCTTCTTGTTTGATCGATGTCCACCAAGAT
Source organism: Prorocentrum cordatum (assembly GCA_963575745.1). Taxonomy (NCBI): domain Eukaryota; class Dinophyceae; order Prorocentrales; family Prorocentraceae; genus Prorocentrum; species Prorocentrum cordatum. The sequence goes on from CAUYUJ010021451.1 coordinate 24,642, forward strand.
GGCCACACTAACGCTCCCAAGAGCGCTTCAAGAGGGCCCCAAGAGGCGCCCAGGAGGCCCCGACAGGCGCCCAAGAGGCCTCCAATATGCTCCCAAGAGACGCGCTCCGAGGCACCCAAGACGCTCCAAGAGGCCTCCACTGAGGGACCCTTCTTCTGCGTGCTGCCCACTTGCCTGATCGAGGCAATTTTCTGGGCATCGGGCCGGTGGGGTTATGCGAAGCGTCTACGATTTGTCACTTCCTTTCCCCCCCCTCCTCCAAGGTGACGCCGCAGCCGAAGCCGCCCGCGAAGCTGTTCCCAGGCGCCCTGGACAGCCTGCAGCGCCTCATCGAGTCGACTGCTGCGCGCGAGGGCATGAGCACGACCGAGGTCATGCGCGCGCTGGGCTACGGCTCGTCATCAGCATCCTCCAGCGCGCCACCTACCCTTTCTTCGCGCGTGAGCGGGCCCGTGGCGCCTGCGCAGAATCGCGGACGCCCCTCGCCCTCCAGTGCCCCTGGCCCCAAGGCCGCACCTGCAAATGATGAGTCGGAGGATCCGCGCGACACGATGGGCGCCAGTGCCTGCAGCGACGGCTCGCGCATGGAGGATGATGAGGTGGAGCCCAACGAGGGCGATGGCGCCATGGGCGAGACCGCTGAGTCGGCCTTAGCGCAGACCGCCCAGCCCATCTTCGCGAAGGCGACGGTCGCGGCCACAGGCGAGGAGATCAGCAAGGGCGACGGCAAAGGCAAGGATGTCAACGCGGCAATGCAGAGCGGCAGGGGCGACGGCAAAGGCAAGGATGTCAGCGCGGCACCGCAGAGCGGCAAGGGCGGCGGCACAGGCAAGGATGTCAACGTGGCATTGCAGAACGGCAAGGGCGACGGCAAATATGGCAACGCCTATCATGTCGTGCCGCGCCCATCTGCCGCTGGAGACTTGCCCGACACTGTGGTGAAGGCCAATAACGGTGACGTTCAGTTGGCGCCAGAGGTGTTGAAGAAGTTGGAGGATGAGGAGAAAGCGGAATGGGTCATGGTGAACTCCAACACGCACAGGAATGACAATATGGTGTTCAGCAGGCAAACCAACGAGAAGAAGAAAAGGCCAAGCGAAGTTCCAGAGCACTTGATCGACAAGCTCAAGAACAACAAGACTGAATTGTTCCATGCCTGGTGCAACAGCGACAAGGACTGGGGCAACGTCTCGGTGCACTACAAGCGCATCAGGATCCGAGAGATTCGCAGCAAGATGAAATATGGCTTCCGGCATCGCGCCCAGCTCGCGACGACGCGCGGCGACGGGGAGCAGGGCGCTCAGCGGTCGGAGAAGGTGATCGCAGACAAGTTGGCCAGGGGCTGGTGGAATTGGCGCCCAGAGTTTCCACGTCAAAGATGGCATTGGAAATCTCCTCATCCATCTTCCTCCTCCTCCACCTCCTCCTCCTCCTCTTCCTGATCCTCCTGACCTTCCCTGATCATGATCCCCCTGATCCTCCTGATCTTCTCCTTGCTCCTGATCCCCCAGATCTTCCGTGACCCTCCTCATCACCCTGATCCTCCTGATTCGTTTGATCCTCTTGATCCTGCCTCCAAGTCCTATCCATCCTGTTCCTCTTCGACCCTCCTTCTTCTCCTCCTCCTCGCCCTCCTTCCTTTCCTTCCTCCGACCTATTCTTTATCCTCCTCCTCCTCCTCCTCCTCCTCCTCCTTCCCTCCTCTGCAGGTGACGAGGGCACGCGCCTCGCGCGGGCGTGGCTGGAGCCGGACTTGGAAGTTAGTGGCATCGACCGTCGCGAGCTGGCCATGGCATTGAATGCGGACTTCGACCCTAAGAGCGCTGCAGCCTTGTTTCCGGTGTTCAACGTTGAGCAGGTTAAAGTCAAAGGCCTCTCGGAAGGTGCAGTTGGAGCGGCTATCAAGGACTCGGAAATCCCAAGTGGCCCGTTCGACCAGCCGGCTGCGCCCCATCCTGCCGGCGCCGACGGAAGTGGCAGCGGCGCCGACGACGCGGGCGGCAAGGGCAGCAACGGCAACAAGGGCAAAGGCAAGGGCAAGAAAGGCAAGAAAGGCAAGGGCAAGAAAGGTAAGGACCCAGCGCAAGAGAGGCCACTGAGTCCGACCGACATCGCGAAGAAGTTCCTAACAAGCTTAACCAAATCTAAAGACGCAGCAGGAAATCTCAAGATGAAGATGCACGGCCGCAAGTTCCCAGAGGAGACCTTGACCAACTTAACCAAGATGGTAGATGACCTGACAACAAGCTCGCTGGAGATCCAAGAACTCATCGCCAATGACTGTGACGACCCGGATGCCTACGCCGCGAATATGAACGCTGCTGAGAAGATCAAGGCGGACCACCAATTGATGTACGACATGGCCAAGGGGTCCTGCGACGCGCTCATCCGGGCCCAGAACGAGGCGAAGGCGCCCAACAAGGACCATGAAGAGGATGAGGACGAGGGGGACGAGCTCGAGGATGGGTACATTGAGACAGCTGCCGGCGGTGCCTAGGGCCGCGCTCACGGTTTGAGCTGGCTGATGCCAGCAGGGTGGTCATCACAGCGATGAGTAACATGTGCTGCGCGACCCTGCAATGGGGGGTAGCAGTTTGCGAGAAAACAACTCCTGTTTGCATTTCTCGCACTCCAGATCTCGCAACAAAAGGGAGGGGGTCTGGACCCTCCAAGACAAGCCATTTCAGACATCCCCCGTGGGAGAACCCCCCAAAACATCGCCCCCAGAACCGCCCCAGACCCTCCAAGATAGCCTGGAAGAGACCCCCCCCCGAAATGAGACCCCCTCCCTTGTATTGCGAAATCTGGAGTAACATTCCTCATCGTATTCCATGCGTCTCCTCGAGAATCCATCCGATCACCTTCTACACTCCTTCCCCTATGGGCGCGCATCCTCGCGAACTTCAATCCTATTTCCTGCCCCAAGAAGGCCCGTGACATTCAAGCTGCGAAGGGGCCTCAAGCTCAAAATGCAACTACTCAAGCCACTGCTACCTCAAGCAACCTCATAGCCTGCGACTGCTACCTCCTAGCCCGCGCTGTGAGCGCCGACCGCGGATAGAGCTCCCATGGGTCTTGGGGTAGCTTGAGGTAGCAGTGGCAGGCTATGCCGGCATGCAGTAGACTGAATAGTTGTATTCTGAGCAGTGGACATGCGGTAGCTTGAGGTAGCAGTCGCAGACTATGAGGTAGCAGTAGCTCGAGGTAGCAGTAGCAGTGCCATAGGACACCACAGGGCATGGCACCAGCTAGCACAAGACACCTAGGGGCATCATGCGCTTCCTAGCAACAGGGCACCATCTGGATGAACAAGACACCACCTATAGGGCACAACTCCAAGGTACCAGCGCTCGAGCGGCCGACTACCCACGAGGCCCGAATGCAAGGCAGCTGCTCTCGATGCAAAGCTCATCCTTCCTCGCCCCATCCCCTCCCACTCTGTCGCCTCCTCTCCCCCCTCCGCTCCCGCCCCGGCCTAACTCCCCCCCCCCCTCCTCCTTCCCTGGCCTACCTCCCCCTCCGCGCCCCCTCGCGCCCTGTCCACGCCACTGCCCGGCCCGCAGGAGACGGATCCAGCACCTGCCGGAATGCTCGAAACAGGACGCTGCCGCGCCCTCTCTCTCTCTCTCTCTCTCTCTCTCTCTCTCTCTCTCTCTCTCTCTCTGGGCCTTTCCTTGGGCCAACGTCGAGGCTCCGGAGGATGCTTCAGGTCGAGATTGGTTTTGGCAGAAAAACTGCTGGACCTGCCCTGGCCTGGCGGCGCAGTCGTCAGGCGGCCCCCCCCCTTGCCATCCTCCTCTTCCTCCTCCTCCTCCTCCTCCTGCTCCTGTTCCTTCCTGCTCTTCCCTCCTCCCTTCTCCATTTTCCCCCCTCTCCCTCCCCCTCTCCATATCTCTCTCTCCCTCTCTCTCTGCTGCCCTGAAAGGAGCAAGAGAGATGTGGGGGAGGGTGGATTCGGGAGAAGGGGGCGGGGAAAGAAGAGGATGGCAACCTTGTCAGCCCGAGGACACTGAGAAGAACTCGGCGACCATGGGAAGATCTACCACGATCGCCGGTTGCTGAAGAATTACTGCGCGCACTGACTTCAGGAGCGTCTCATGTTGCACCACAACGCAGGCTCGCAAGGGCCATGGTTGATGAAGGGAATGCAACTCCTGCAGTACAGGCAATAGCATCTTTAGGCTGCCATGGACGCTGCCCACAAAATGAAGAGCGTGATTTCAACAGGTGGCTTCAATCGGCATATGGAATGAACCTGAAACCATGCTTCTTGCAGATTGCACTGGCAGCCAAAAAAAGTTGAAGCTCAAAAAGGTCAACATCCCAGTCCTCCCTTTGCACGAAGTGCATGGGCAGCTCCACGGCGCTGGGAAAGAGCGCTTTGAAAAGGAGCGTTCTTGGGGAACGATGGCCATCTAATCTTGCAGAATTTTGGGCGGGCGTGCAAAATGAGCCCTGGGCTGTGGAACGCCGCAAGCATTTGGAAACGCATGCAGCTTCTACAGTTGTGCCTTATGTGTTATACTCTGATGGTGCTGCTTCCTCAAAGCTCACAGAGATGCAAATATGGTCGCTCGCGTCCCTGGCGACAAAAGGAGACTCATATGATGCGAAATTATTAGCGGCACTTTGCCCGTCAGCCAAGCTTCGCTCTAGGATGCGCGCTCTGATCGCTAGGTTTCGCGCATGGTGCGGGGGGCAACTTCGCAAAGGGAAGTATCCAACTAGAGGATTACGGAGAAGAGTTGCCATCTTGTTCTTGGAGGGCGAAAGCTGCTGGAACAGATGTTGCTGGTGGGCATGCGTTCGTCTATGCTGGCTTCAAAGCTGACCTGAAATGTCGATGCGAAACCAATGGTTTCAAACGTAAATACGGACGAACCTACACGTGTGACCTATGTGCAGCCACAGCGCCATTCAAGAAGGCGCCGCAAGCTTTGCATTTTGGGGATTGTTGCCGATCGGCCAAATCGAGGAAATGTATAATAACACACGAAATGTATGTGGATGCGGAAGTTTCAGAGACAGTGAGCCCCTGGCCAGATATCTACGGCTGGCGGCTGGAGACCGTGCGCCACGACTTGATGCATATATTGCATCTTGGCGTGCTCCTGACTTTGGTAGGCTCAGTGATGGCTGAAATGGTGGACAAACGTTGGATACCGCATGTCGATCATGGCCCAGACATTGCATTAAAACAACTGTACATTGATTACAAGAACTGGTGCAAAGACAGAAAGATCTCGCACGCCCCCGCTGTGTTTTTGATGAATTTAATTGGCAGGGGCACGTCTTCCAGACATAAAAACCAGAACTCAGTTCTTCGGCGAAGGCGGCGAACATGGTTATACTCACATCGTTTGCATCGGCCAGGCTGGCACTGATCTGCGACGACAGCCGGCGCACGGGGTTAGCAATGAGTTTCTGTCGGGTGGCAGCCCTTGCTTTTTTCCAGCCCCTGGTGAAACAGATAAGTTTTTCTCCTCGGGGTGTCAGTGCCGTGGCCCCGGTGCTTTCGTCGAGCTCCATCGGCTGACGCCCAGGCTATACAGGTGCAGTTGTCCACATGAGATGCGGATGGGAGGAGGAATAAGGGGGGGAGGGGTAAGATGAGGACGACAAAGACGAGGAGGGGAAGGGCCCGCAGGACGAGGAGGAGGAGAGGAGGATCAGGAGGGACAAGGTGATGAGGAAAAGGAGGATGAGAGGACGATGAGAGGAGGATGAGAAGGGAGAGAGGATCGGGGAGAGAAGGAGGAGGCTGAGGAGAAATGACAAGATGAGCAACCCCCAGTTACATGCGAACACTTTCAACGTGTCTGTGGGCTATATGCAGTTACTTTGATGTGCTCCACCAAGAGGGACTTGTGATGAGTAAGAACGCTCGGCAAGAGGCATATGAACATGGGTGTTTGTTCTTGACGCGCTACCAATACGCTGCTGGTCAGAATCTGCGATTGTCGAAATGCCTGTACAAGATCACACCCACATTGCAGCATTTTTTGTCATGTTGTAGATTGCCACCTTATTTCTGCCATCAATCCGAGATGGCTTCACAATTTCCAGGATGAGGAATTTAATGGACGGGTCGCCAGGTTGTGCGGGCGCGTGCACGTTGCAAATGTGATGATCAGGTGCTTCCAGAGGTACTTGTCATTCTTAGGCATGCGTTTTGAAGCAATGCGGAGAGCGCAAGACGCGCTGTCATAAAGCATTGCTGCGTACTGTTTTGAGCAAGGGGCAATGCTCAAGTCCATTTGAAAAGATATGGAATTGGGCAATGTGAGGTGGAAGGTGATTTGCGGTGGTCTGCAGGGGCCTGCCCTGTACATCGTCGCCACGCCTGCGCGGGTCGAAAAACACGGAACGAGAAGGAGGGGGGGGGGGGGGGAGAGGTGGCGGGAGAGATCTGCCCAACAACGTGTTTCCCTTCTCCCCTCACTTTGCCAATCCTCCTGTAGTCTTCAATCCTCTCACCCCCATCCTCTCTGATCCTTCCCTCCACGACCCCGTCTTCCTCGCCCCGTGAGCCGCGAGGAAACTCCCGCCTTCGTTTCGCCGCGCCACGGGCGCCCCCCCCTCCCCCGGAAGTCGGCCGGCGCCGCCGCGGCCCATGGTGGGGATCAAGATTGCCCGGATCAAAAGGAAAGGCGACCTGCAGACAAAAGAAAACACATGGGCCGAGGAGAAAGAGGAAGAGGTGGAAGAGGTGTTCTCCCCAGACAAAGAGCAGGTTGAAATCCAGGCGGGGCCAACGACGGGGAGGGCGATCAGTCGTCGTCGTCGTCGTCGTCGTCGTCATCAGAGTCGCAGCTCGAACCCCCAATCCAAAGTCGCCCTCCTCCGTCGCGAGCCCGATGCATGGCGCGTCCTGCCCCATAGGAGCACCCGTCAGACTCCGACGCTCTAGAACGAGAAGAGATCAAGCGGAACCGCCGCGAGGAGGCCCAGGGGGGGAATGAATGGTTCCTGTGCCCCACTTGTTTTTGGTTGTCGGGGAGCCCCCCTCGTCGCCGCGGCTGAAAGCAACTCGCAAGGAAAACTCTGCAGTTCTGGACCTCGCACCGCCCATGCCCCCAGGCAGAGAACACGCGGTGGTATTGTGCTGATCTCGAGCGGGAAAAGCAAGAAGCGGAGCGCCCAGCTCTGCCCGCCCGGGGGGCCACCTGCCCTGCCAATGCCGCGTCGTCGTCCTCCTCGTCCTCGCCGTCGTCATCCTCGTCGTCGTCGTTGTCGGCGTCGTCGTCGTCCTCGTCCTCGTCATCGCCCTCGTCGTCGTCGTCGTCGGGGTCGTCGTCGCCGTCTCCTGGGGAGGTCGGGGCAGTTAGCCCCCTAGGCCAGAGGCCCAGCTCTAGCTCTGGCACTATCAGCTCTGTTTCACCGCGGACGCCGTGGCCCAAGGCCCCGGCCCCCCTCGCCCAGACCGTCGCGCTTTTTTAACCTCGGGTGGGATTTACCCCGCTTGCCCGACTGCGCGCTGGACATGTTTGTCCGTTGCCGCCCCCGCGGTTGCCTGTGCGAGCGGCGCGAGATCCGCCGCCTTGAAAAACAATTGTATAATATTATTCTATTATCCTAGAGCGGTTGTTTGCGCAGGCAGTTATTAATGAGATCCGCCTACTGCGAACGGCAATTGTGCAATCTTATGATGATGCTCTAATGGCGCCTGCCGGAATGCCCCGACGACCCCGTTGCTCGTGGCCCGCGGCCCCCCGCGGCAACAACGGCCCCCATGGCGGCCACCCCGTCGCAGACCAGCTAAAACAAGATGGGTTTCAATGTGATATCGCATGTGATGGATGCACAATTTCACAATGTGCAGCTCTAGATAAAGAACAAATGACGTGATAAAGATGAGCGCGCCGCGCTTGCGATGCGCGGGGTCGAAGATCTAACGCGCGCCGGCTGCTCAAAGAAAACCGTGCATGTACAACATATGTAATACAGGTGTATGTATGCGATGACCTGTTATGTAATGTATATATATATATATATGTGTGTGTGTGCGTGTGTATGTGATAACCTGCCATGCTATGACCTGACTAATGCATCGATGTACGCTTGAACGCCGACCAAAACAAAAGGGGGGAGGGAACAGTAAGCGGGGGGTTCCGGACGCGCGCGGGGGGGGGCCGCGAAGGCTGCGGATTTCGCCAGCGCCGTCGACGCACAATTGGTTAGTTTTGCGCCGTCTTTTTGACGCGGACATGTCCAAAGAGGACATGAGAGCGCTACAACAAAAAGTGGCGCTTGGCACTGGCGCTCCGACGACGTGAGCAAATCGAGCGGGAACTTGGGGCGCGCCGGGCCTTTGCCAAACTTGTTTTTTTTTTATATGTGCGCGCGTGTAGTACGCATGTGTAATTTGTATATATATATGTATATATGTAATATATATATATATATATATATATATATGAGAGAGAGAGAGAGAGAGAGAGAGAGAGAGAGAGAGAGAGAGAGAGAGAAAGAAAAACGCGGGGGCCTGGCGCGGCCATTTTCCAGCGCCACGTTCTGTTAACAGCAGCGGGCCCGGCCGATATTTTGATGATGAACGGCTATGGTTTTGAGATTTTGCGCTCGCATTCGCGCTCGGAGGAAATCGCGAACACCGCGAATATCGCGGACGCGCCGCAAGAAATACGCGTATGTCTTTCATGTTTTTTTCACAAAAAAGAAAATCATAAAACATGAAAAACATATATATATATATATATATAATCCATATTATCATACGCACCTCTCCGAGGGAGTAGAGCTCAGAGGCGATTAGTGCGTCCGTCGTTCGCGATTTGTCTGGCCGTTTCGCTCGGGACATCCTCGAAATTCTGAAAATCGGTGGCCCCCTTCACGCAGATCGTGGCGTCAGGGTCCAAAAGCACATAGGACTTCCAACCTTTTATCATAAAACCTTCAAAAACACATTGTAATTTCAATGATTTTGATTCCGATTCTCAGAGAATGGCGGTTCGCCTGAGACACCCTCCCAAAGTCGAGCCCCAGACCCCTCCTCGGAGCCTCCTGGGGGCCTCCTGGAGCCTCCTGGGGCCTCCTGGGGCTTTCTGGACCTTCTGGTGCCCCAGACCCCGCCTCGGAGCCTCCTGGAGTTCTCCTGGGCCTGCTGAGGCCGCCTGGGGCCTCCTGGGGCCTCCTGGGGCTTCAGAACTACATGCGCACACAGAGACACAAATCACGCCCAACACATCACACGCTAGACAAACATAACATACACACACAACACCGACAACACGCAAAAAGCACGCACCACACAAAGCACATATCACACACACAACACTCACAATCCTGGGGCCTCCTGGAGCCTCTCCTGGTATCCAAGTCGGGCCTCCTGAGGCTTCCTGGGGGGCCCTGGTACACACGTCGCAAGGTGTGGCAACCCCACTTGCGCTCGAGTGCGACTTCGCTGTTGCCTGTCACTCCTGCTTCAAACGCCCCCTTTCAGCTTGTTGTATGAGCCTGGGCACACACGTGCCACTTGTATATATACACGTATATATATACATACACATATACATATATATATATGTATATATGTATATGTATATATATATGTATACATGTATATATGTATATATATACATATATATATATATAATGTGTGCTTCTTTGCGCGCGCCCATGCACGCCAGTGTTCCGGGGCGCCATGGCGGAACGTGCATCGTGCGCGGACTTCGCGGATATCGCGTTCGAGCGTAAATCAAATGCGCTCGCTTCATGCATGCGGTTTCTCCCGCGCACGAAGACTGCCATCCTGCGTCAAAGAAAACAAAATGCGCACGCGCGCGCGTTGCGCGAGGCACGGATATAAGCAAGCACCCACACACACAACATATGAAGAGATGGCGCGGGGCAAACGCGCTCGGCCCCCCCAGGGAAATTGGCAAATCAGCTCGGGTCCCCCCGCGCGCGGGGGTCGCGGATCGGATTTTGAATGAGCGCAGACTACGCGTATATCGCGTTCGAGCGCAAATTTCTGCAGATGGCCCGCCCTGCGAGGCCACGAGGAAAACCTGGACGCGGCGAGGGCCGAGTCTAGGGGCGCTTGCGCTGCGACAAGAAAAAACCAGAACCCATGTCTACGAACAAAAAGAAATAACGGAATCGGCACGTCGTCTCCGACCCCCCTCACACCCCAGGGGGCAAGGCCGCCCCGCGAGGGCGGGGAGGGCCGCACCCTCATGTTTCACCGTGTTTCACCATGGCAACATCTGAGTTGCCGTGTTCCCGCCCTTCGTTCTCGAGGTCGAGGGCAGGGCAATGTTGCGCGCGAGAGTGCCGCCGCGCTGGGGCGCCCATGCGGAAACGAAAAGGCGAGAAGCCAACAATCATCAGTTTCCTTTCTAGGTGTTTGAATGAGTTTGGTTTCTTGGAGGTCTCCTTGGGCTATCTGGCATCATGGAGCCGTCTTGGTGGCCCCTCACCGAAGGGGAAGAAGGAGGTTGGAAGATGAAATGCCCTAAACCACCCACGCCCAGAGGGCTGGTGGGATTAGAAGGATGCGGCCCATCGGGGCGCATTTCGTTCCAGGTTTTCAACGAAGCCTGCGGCTGGGCAGCGCGGGCCTGGGAGTTACTACGCGCGTTGCTTGTGTGCGATCGAGACAGTAGCTTGATCCCCCAGGGAATGTGGCAGCAACCATGTAATCCAGTGCAGGGCATATGTAGGAATATGAATAACATCTGCGCGTGCGGCGGGTGTCCTGCAGCAGGAGCAGGCGCGCGAACAACTGCATGGGCCATCTGCGAATCGAACGCCATCGCAATCATAATAAGTGCGAAAAGATGTGATCGTGTGTACTATGTGTATCTATGTGTGTATGTATGTGTGTATGTATGTATGTATGTATGTATGTATGTATGCATATAAGAATAGAGAAGGAATATAGGAGGGGCGCTCTCATCCATCCCCATGCCCACATCCATGGCGGCCCCTGCAAAACGGCGAGCGCCTCGGCGCCTGGCCGCCTTCGCCGAATTAGGACCATTGCAGGCGCGATCGAACCGTGAGCGCATGAGTTTAGCCCGAGGAGTAGGAGGACGTGCCCGAGGACTCGGGCCGACTCGGGGACTCGTGCGCACGTGATAACTAATGTGCGCGGTTTTCTGGGCATGCGCCTTTTCCGCACATGTGGAGCCACCCGGTAATACGTTTAAGTGAAAGACGGTCTAGTCGTCTGCGCGGAGCTCTCCAGTGGGCTCTGAGCAGGAGGAGATTGAGCGGTGCACAGTTGGAAATGCTTGTGGGTCACCTCACCTTCGCCTTCTTGACGCGCCGCCCGCTGTTGTCAGTCTTCGGCGCTACTTATCGCTTCATCCGTGATAACTATCAGTATGGACGGACCTTGTTGCCGAGTGTGTTTGCTGAGCTGGAGGCCGCCTACCGTATGTTGCTTTGTGTGTGTGTGTGGCTGAACTTCGCCTGCCCTGGAGCCCTCAAGTCTTCGCTTACCATGCGTGCGCCAGTGGCATGGGGGTGGCGCAGACGGAGTGGAAGGAGGCGCAGGTGCAACAGGTGGGGGGGCTGGCGGGGCGTTTCAGATTCAGATGCGCAGGTCTGGGGAGGCATCGCGATCGGGCCCTGGGGCTGGCTGTCTGGGACCCCTTCTCGGGGCCTATCACGGCGATCGGGGCCACCACCTCGGGCTGCGAGCTCTGGGAGGAGGGTCCAGGTTTCCCGGACGTGCCGAAAGCGTGGATTCAGAAGTCTGTCTGGGAGCATATCTATAGTGGGCCTTTTCGGAGGCTAGATCCGATTCATGTGAAGGAGTGCCGTGCGTCCCCGTGGTGCCTGAGACGTTTCTGCAAGGCTCGCTCGGGGCGTGCGACTCGGGATCCTCTTCTGGGCGATAACCTCAGTACCACTTTGGCTCACTCAAAAGGTCGGGCATCCAGCCGGCAGCTGCTCACGTTGTGCCGGAGGCGATGCGCCCTCCAGCTGGGCCGCCGGCTCGTCGCGGTTGATCGCTAGATCCCTTCGGAGCTCAACCCCGCTGACGCGGCCAGCCGGGTCTTCGAGAGCCGAAAGTTGCAGAGAAACATGGCGTCTGACGGCGAGCTCCCTCGCCCTGGTGAAGCCGCTGGAGAGCGCGCTGCGGGCGGGCCGAGGGCCTGTGGCGCGGCCGAGCGCGGTGCTGTCGGACCGCCGCCTGGCCTCGGCGCCCCTGTTGACAAAGACGGCGGGCCAACCGGGGAGCTCTGGGCAGACGGCGGAGGCGCGGAGGGCGCGCGCAGCCGAGCTGGGCCGCTGGCAGATGTGCTTCGCCGCGGACCTCGAGTCCGACAGGAGCTTCCCGGTGAGAGGTGCCGTGACCGAAGGCACCTACAGGCGATGCGCGGAGCACGTGAGAGACTTCCAGAGCCACGTCGGGATCCAGAAGTGGAACGAGCTGAACGACAAGGACCTCGACGCCCTGGTGGTCGCCCGCCTGGAGGAGATGTTCTTGGAGGGGGCTGCCAGTCATCGCGGGAGCTATCTGCCGGCGGCGCTGGAGGCCTTCTCGCCGCGCTGGGGCGGCGCGGCCAGCGGCAGCTGCCGCGAGCGCGGCGCGCCCTCGTGGGATGGCAGAGGCTCTGCCCAAGCCACTCTCGGCCTCCCCGCGCGTGGGCGGCGGTGCGCGGGCTGGCGGGGGGCCCCCTATGATGGGGCTCTGGTGCATCGCGACCAACAGCCTGCACCTGCGGCCTGGGGGGGCCCGGCGCTGAGAGGGATGGATTTCTTCCGTCCAACAGGGCGGGGCTCCCCGACCTGGTCAGGCCTGATCCGACCGAGGGAGCTCAACATCCCCGCCAAGACCACGGACTTCGACGACTCGGTTCGGCGGGGCGTGCCCGAGCTACAGTGGGCGACCCGCTACTTCGAGAAGTGGCGAGCGGCGAAGGAGACGAAAGTGTGGACCTTCGACTACAGCGACCTGGCCAGAGAGATCCGCCACGCGGCCGAGGCCCTCGACATCGACGACCTGGTGCCCTACTCCATGAGGCACGCAAGGGGCGTCGTGGGACGTCGCGGCGGGTCGAAGGTCTCTCAACGAGGTGCAGAAAAGTGGACGTTGGAGGCCCCGCCGTAGCGTCGCCCGGTACGGGAAGGCCGGCAAGGTATCCAAGGGTTTTCTCAAGATGCGGTCGGACGTACGACGGAAAATGCAGTGGTGCGAAGCAAACTTGGAACTGGTGTTCAGCAGGGTAGTGAGAGGCCCCTGGTGATGCTTGATCTGTCAGCTGGCGTGGATCGCGTGTCCAAGGCTTTCTTGAAGCTCGGGCACAACGCAGAGATTTTTGAATCAAAAACGGACCAGCCTGAATCACCTGCTACGCACAATTCGGCACAACTCTTTTGATGGCGTGATGTTGGCTCCACCATGCACGACTTTCAGCATAGCCCGTCACCTTGCCCTGCGTTTGGCAGGCTGTCCTTAGGGAATTCCCGCGGCCGCAGGGCACCCTCAGTTGATGCAGGCGAATTTGGTGACGAAAGCCACGTTGCGGGTGATGCGAAGCTGCTGGTCTCGCAAGATCCCGTTTGCTGTCGAGAACCCGCAGACCAGTTTGTTCTGGAAGTTGCCAGAGATTGTCCACCTAACATCCAATAGGAATAGCCACCTGATGATTACCGATCTGTGCCAGTGGGGTGCCCATGGAAGAAACCGACCGCCGTGTTTTTTTTTTTGTTTTTTTTTTTTCCGACAAGCCTCTGACCGAAGTTGGCGCCCGACGTTTTCATGCTCGAGGTTGTGTTTGCAGCCGCTCCAAGAAGCGCCATGTCGGGCTGTCTGGGAAGGTCCCTGGCGGGCCCTGGCGTACGTTGATCGCGCAAGCCTATCCCAAAGAGTTCGCGGACTTCCTGGCTTCGGCGTTTGACAACCAACTTCGTTATGACCGCTTACGCAGGTCAAATATTTTGGGTTTGGGTGGAGCTGGCCAGCTTTAAGATGGGTTCTCCGTCTTTCACCTGAGCCCATCGGCCCGCAGCATAACGCCGTCGAACAGACAGAAAATGAGATCATGTTTGTGCGTGCGCGATAATGATTGGTTTTCTTGCGTTTCTGGCGTTGCCAACACCTTCGCGATTGCTTGATCGTAAACGTGTATGCTCAAGCTCGTCCTGCACCCACCGTCCATCCCCCGACAACCCCCAGCTTCTTTCTCCTCTCGCGCTTCGCTTGCTCAGATCAGTTTTGTCTTTTCCAACTCACCCATCTACTTTGGGTGGGGCTGGCCAGCTTTAGGATGGGTTCTCCGTTTTTTTTACCTGGGCCCGTCGAACAGAAGGATTCCCCGCCCCAGCAAGAAACAACATATCATGATGATGATGTTGATGATGATGATGTTGGTGAAGATGATGATGCTGAGGGTGAGGGTGAGGCTGAGGCTGAGGCTGCTGATGATGCAGATGATTATGCTGGTGATGATGCTGATGATGATGCTGATGTTGATGTCGGTAATGATGATGATGCTGATGTTGATGGCGATGATTACGAGGGTGACGGCAACGACGATGACGACGACAATGGTAATGACAACGGTGGTGATGATGCCGACGGCCGTCTTGGGCCTCTTTTGGGGGGTCGTTTGGGCCGTGTTGGTGCGATGTTTGAGGCCTCTTGGGCCGCTTTGATCGCCGTTGGAGCCAACATTGCGAATACCATGAAATAGTAACAGCTTTCCTTGCGGGGATTGAGAAGATTATGGCCTCTTGGGGCCCTCGTGGTGGTTCTCTTGCAGCTCTCTTGAGGCTTCTTGGAGGCTTGTTGTGCCGTCATGATGCTGTCTTGGGTGTTCTTGACGCCTCGTCGTGTTGGGGCACAGCCTTCGCAAGCTATAATAGGACATTGGGCATCTGGAAGGCCTCGGAGGGCAGATTTAGAGGCTCCGGAGGCCCCAGGACCGAGTGCGTCGGGGAGCCCGGAGATCCACCACCGGCGACCCCCCCCTCGAATCGGATTGTCGGCATTGGGGGGACGCGGAAAAAGGCGAGGGGGACAACCGAATGCCTCACACGCCCCCGCTGATCCGAGGATGTGATTGTATTCAATCCGGCCTCCGGGGCCCGTTATCGGGTTCGGGGGCCATCAAAAAAATCCGGGGCCGCGGATTGAAACATTCAGACCCACTCGTGGCCCATGGGGGACCGGGAGCATTCGGATTTGCTATCGAGGACCTACCGCCAATCTGTCGGCGGTGCATCGCCGAATTCCAAGTCAATTTGCCCCCCTCCCCTGAGCCAGTCCTCCCCGTTCCTTGGGCAAACCAGGGGCGTCAGAGAGGCGGTTTTCCTAGAACCTGTGTTCAGAGGTCCTGGGCCCTGTGGAATTCCCCGTGTTTAGAGGTCCTGGGCCCTCCTACAGCATGTTTGCGGCCTTGGGAACCTTTTTTCGGATATCATTTCTGAAGGGTCTCCACATGCATATTTTGAGAGCGGTTTTTCTAGAACCTGAGACGCTCTGCCTGGCAACGGGCATCGTCTCCAGGGCGCTCGGGTGAGACTGGGCACGGCAGCGTGACCAGCCTCACCTCAGACCCTGTACAGTTTGTACTGTTTCACTTGTGGCTCAAGTCCGACCGAAACGTCGGCATTGTGTCCCTCGTTAGCGTATGGGAAAACGAAGGACCGGTACCATCGACAGTGCCGCCGATCGTCACGAGCGTGTTGTGTCTGAGAGCTTGGATTCGTGGTTGCGTGCTGTGTTGTGGAATCTGCCGCCGAATCCTCGATTCGTGAACCTTTACCCGGTTTCCCACTTGGCTGTGGTAAGGCACCTAGAGTTGGCTGAAGCAGAACATTCGCTCAATTCTGGTGGACACTGGGGAGGACTTGCCGTGCGACGTGGAGGAGCACCAGGTCGCCCCTGCGAGTTCTCTCCAGAGGAATGAACCCGAACAGAGAATCGTGGATGCCGGCGGCGCGACCGCCGCTGGCGCTGACGGCAGTCCCTTCGACGATCCAGAGCATCAGTGGAGCCCTATCACCGAGCCGGGGGACGAACGCAGGCCGTGCAGAATCGAGTTCTCGCCGAAGCTCATCGTCCCACTCTCGGCCAGCGGCTTATAGCGCTGGGACAGCACGCGTCGAGCACTCGAGGGTCTTGCTCGAGGTCCAGACCATCGAAAGGCGCATCGTGGAGATTGGGCGTGAGCGCAGGAATGACCCTGCGCTGGAGAATCAGATTTCCGCCTATGTTGGCAGCTTGGCCCAGCAGGAGGTTCGGAGTGAACTTGCAACTGTGGGTCTTCGATTGCGCGCTTCCGAGGCCGAAGTCGAGGCTTACCGCGAGAGCGTCGACGAGGACTTCGCTCGCGCCCGACAGTTCTTGCACGCCGAGCAGCAGGAGTACCAGCAACGCATCGCCGATGCTCGGCATGAGGCGACTGTCCACATCCAGGCAGAGCTCAACGAGTACGTGGTCGAGCGCGATGCCGCACTTGCCACAGTCGGCGAGGTCCGCGTTGCTGAGTCGGTCATAGCAGCAGCTGAGGCTTCTCTCGAAGTCAGGGCTGGTGAAACTGAGGAAGCACTTCGAGGCGAGGCCGCTGAGTTGCATGGTGCCCGCGATTGGCTGCATGATGAGCGGCAGCAGGCCGACGCAGAGGTCCGGCATCAGCGAGGGCGCAACGCCGAGGACCACGCCCAGCTTCGCGAGGAGGCCCAGCAGCTCAATCTGAAGTTGCAGGAAGTGTCCGATATTGCTGAGTTGGCTCTCCGCAGACTGGCGATTCGGGCCCAAGCGCATGGCGGTGGTCTTCGTGGAGAGCTTCGTGAGGCTGCTGTCCGATGCGAGGCGGCCGAGGCCGATGCGGCCAGGCAAGTTGCAGCAGCTCTGGCCGATGCAGACGCCAGAGTGGCCGCTGCTCAACATGCGAAGATCGAGTACCAGCGCGGCGCTGATTCGGCCAGGGTCAACTTCTTCGCCAGCCAGGCGCTCCATCACACCGAGCGGGATCGCTACTTGGACGAGATCGCCGAGGTTCAGACGGAGGCCAGGGAGTTGCGGGCGGAGAAGGCCGCGCTAGCGGAGGCTGCCCAGGAGCTGTTCCAGCTGCAGTCCGCCGAGGTTCAAGGCGACGTGCAGCTTGGCGCGGAGGACGAGGACGAGGGTTTGGATTTCGCGAGCCACGGACCTGCGTATCATCTGCCGCCGCCAGGCCTTCCGGCACGTCTGGCTGCTTTGTCGAGTTCGCCGCCGCAGGCGTCGCTGGGGCGATGCTAGCGCTCATGGAGCAGATGGCCGAGCAGCAGCGGGCAGGCGCCGAGGAGCAGCGCGCGCTGCTGGCCGGGCTTGCGCGCGCTCAGGAGAACTTGGCGGAGGCCCAGCGGGAGTCGGCCTCGAAGCTGAAGCCGGCGAAGCCAGTCCTGACAGCGTCCGACGCCGCGACCTTGAAGGTGCAGCTCGAGAAGTTCAAGATCTACCAGAACGAGTCGCGCCAGGCGAGCAAGGCTATTTGGATTGAGGGCGCTCGGGCGATTGCAGAGGGCACGGCGAAGATCGAGATGGAGGACTCGATCGTGACCGAGGTGGGCGGCGAGGACGCGTGCCAGGCACTGCTGAAGGAGCGCTCCAACCCCAGGTGGGAGGCGATCTGGATCAAGCACGTCCGGCGCGTGAAGGTCGCGGTGCGCTTGGACGACGAGCGCGAGGCGAACGAGGCGGTGCGGAAGTATTCCAGGCTCTCGCTCGCCAAGGGCGCCAGCATCGACGCGGTCGCCAAGTTCTTGAACGAGCGCACCGTCGTCCGCACCGACATGATCAATCGCGGGCTGCTCACTGACGACTCTGAGAGTCCAATGCTGATGAGGGAGATCGAGGAGTTCAAGACGAAGATCGAGGGCTCCGCGCTGATCACCTACCTCTTGGACCTTCCGACGCTCCCGAAGAGAATGGCCATCAGGGGCGACGAGGACTCTGGGATGGCGATTATTGGCCGCTGCTAGCAGTTCGCGCGCGCCCGGGCGCGAGTGGGTCTTGGGGCTACCGATGCCAAGCCGGGTCAGTTATTGACGCCGACCCTTGCCATGGCAGACCCCAAGGATCCGAAGGCGAAGGCTGCAGCAAAGAAGGAGGCCAAGATGCTAGAGCAGGAGAAGTTCGCCAAGGCCAAGCAGATCATCGAGTCCATTTCTGCCGCAGGCTCTTCGGCAGGGGGGCCGCCGCCGCCGACGCCGACGGCCCTGCAGCTAGACGCTCGCTGGCAGGCCGCGCGGGAGCCCGCCAAAGGGGCGCCCAAAGGCGACAAAGGCTTGCGAGCAGGCACTGGCGACTGCAGCCGGTGCAAGAGGACTCACCCTGAATGCTCCCTCTGCCCGAACCAGAAGGCCGGCGGGGGGCAGGGCTTCGACGTCTCGAAGTGCGTCAAGGACGGCATCCCGTGCTGGTATAAGCACCAGGGCAAGGGGAAGCCGCGCGGCGGCCTCGGGCACTTCGGTCGCCACCGCGCGCTCTGCCACACAGAGAAGGACGCGAAGGAAGCCGAGGAGTTTCTCAAGAAGAAGGAGGAGAAAGGCCCTGGCAAGGGCCGCGGGGGCAGGGGCAATCCGAAAGGAGGCCGCGGCGACGGCCATGCCCGCATGCTCAACTTCGACGGCAGTCACGTCGCCGACCAGCAGGAGCGCGCTGCCAAGCTGCTCGCGCCCCTCATGGTGATGGACGCCGATGGCGAGACTTCGGGCGAGGCAAAGCCTGGGGGGTCGCGGATCAACCTGGACGAGTACCACGAGTTCGCCTCCGACTTGTGGAAGCCGCCGCCGGCGCGCGGCTGGCTGGTGCGCATAGTGAGCCAGGTGCGGCACTACCTCTTCAAATTCAACATGTTTCTGATGGGCTTCCTTGCGCTGTCAGCCGCGGTGGGCATCGTCGCCTTCTGGCTCGAAGCCCGCGTGCATAATTCAAATTCTCCATTGATGGCCACCGCTGTCAATCGCGAGTTCGCGCGCAAGGTTGGCGCGCTGAACCAGTCATCGCAGTGCGTGTTGACTGTCTCTGGCGGCTACAACTGCAGAGGCTTTACTTGGATCGGGCCCGCTCGCACCGAGACTGTCTTCGACGCTGGTGCGACTCGGAACTCCATCGACCGCGGCTTCTTGGAGGCGCTACTCAGGGGGCCGAAGACGGCCGACTTCGTCAAGGACGTGGAGCAGACCCAGCCGATCATCTGCAAGTCGTTTGAGAAGGGCCAGACGGTGACTGTCAACGGGCCGGCGACGTTGGAGGTCAGTTTCCGCGAGGATGGCGCGGCGAAGGCCGAGGCGATTTTGATTGGGTTCTTTGTCGTGAAGGACTGCACGGAGGACCTGCTGATTGGGAAGCCTACCTTAGACCGGTGCGGCTTTGTCTCGGACAAGGACCAGATCGAGCTACGTTCGCTCGGAGTTTGATTTCCGACGGTCCTCCCAGGCGAGAACGACGACCCCGCCACGCACACCTTTCTGCGCGTCTCGGACCACAAGGTTTTGGAGACGCCCCCTGGCCAGAGCATCGTCAAGACTGTCGCGATGCGTGCGCCTCCAGAGGCAAGGTCAAAGCAGCTTTTGGATGGAGCCAGGACCTGATCTCTCTGATGGCATCCAGGCGATCGAGGGCCCCATGGTGGTCAAGAGCGGCATGTTCAATGTGGATCTGAATTCACATGAGCGCGTTCATCTTGGACCTGGGCTGCGCCTACTTCGTGCTCGCGAGGCAACGCAGCACGACGTCGAGGGACTGGCGGCACTTGGCACGGAGGAGTCCAGGCGCGCTGCCGCGATCTACCAGATGCACCAGGCTCGGCACCAGGCTTACCGGGACTACGAAGGGCAACCTACCAGCACAGGTCGGACAGACCCTGAATCTGGTTCCACGGTGGCAGAGTTTTTCTTGGCGTCCTACAAAACGCGCGGGAAGAAGGCCCGCCACGAGGAGTTCTTCCTTGACCTCGTGAAAGAGATCGAGGAGGATAGGAAGATGCGCAAGGCTGAGGTGCAGTGGCCTGACCAGGAGCCGCCAGCGCACAAGGAGAGGCCGGGAAGCAGGCAGCGCCGCTCTTGGGCCCCCAGCCCACGTGGAAGCAGCGCCAGCGGTTCCTGACGAAGGTCGTACGGGTCTTCGCTGCTTGCCTGTGGCTGCCTGGCTGCAACCCGCCGCGCGTCGAGGCATTCGTGGCCGACATCAAGCTTCGTGCTGATGCGACTCCCAAGGTGACGCAGCCGTTCCCCCTGAGCGAGTTCGACGACCTGCGTCTTCGCTACCGCGAGGACGTTGAAGTGGAAGAGGTCAAAGCTCGTTGGCTTCTTCCTGGCGAGCGGTCGGAGTGGGGCTCGCCATCGTTCGTAGTCGACCAGGGCAACAAAGGCTTGCTTGCTGGGCAGACCAGTGAGAGACTACCGCTACCCGAACAGCTGCACTGAGGAGGAGGCGTGGCCGAGTTCTCGAGCTGACGAATGCTTGCAGCGTGCCCAGTACGGTGCCTTGCACACGCAGCTCGATTGCATCTGGGGCTTCACCCAGATAGAGCTTGCTCCAGAGGCTCAGCGGGTCTTCGGGTCTTCGCGCTGGTCACGAAGCGCGGGATGCTGCGCCCGCTCGTGCTCTTCTTTGGCGCGAAGCAGGGCCCCGTGATCTTCCAGAAGCTCATGGACTGGACGTTCGGCGATGTGCGCGGGCCCAGCGACGAGGAGTTCCACTCGGTGTTCATGGATGACTGCGCGTTGTCTACCGAGGCCTACGACAACGACACCGACGACGACGTGGTGGACATGCACATCGAGCATTGCGTCCGCTTCCTCTCGGCCGCCCGCGAGAAGAATATTCAGTTCAAGCTGGCGAAGAGCAAGTTCGCGCACGAGTTCATTCACCTCTTGGGCTTCAAGCTCGGTCGAGGCCTTCGCTACGTGGACCCAGGCAAGGCAGAGAAGATCGAGAAGTGGCCGAACCCCAAGAGCATCGACGACCTTGTCAGCTTCCGCGCGTACTGCAACTTCGCGCGCGAGTTCATCCCGAATTTTTCGTCCATCGAGGTTCCGCTGAAGCGCTACATGAAGGAGGGCGCGAAGTTCGTAGACTACGAGAAGGACCAGGACGCCCAGCAGGCTTTCGTGAAGCTGAAGCGCTCCTTGGCCCGCGAGGTTGGACTCGCAACTTTGGACTACGCGGCCGCGGCTGACCCTCAGTCTGGCCGTCCGTTCGAGCTGCACGTGGACGCCATCGCGTGGGCGGCTACCCTGGCTCAGAGGCGCGAGAAGGATGGGCCTTTGCGTCCAGTTGCCGTCGTCGGCCGGGGCTTCAACGCTTCCGAGCAGGGCTGGGGCACCTTCGAGCCCGAGTTGCGCGGTCTACGTGGGGCGCTTTCGGCCACGCACCACCTGACCAAGGGCTTTGTCGTCATCGCCTACACCGACCACCGCAACAACATCTTCACCGACTCGCTGTTCGCCCACAAGCGCATCTCCAAGAAGTTGCTGCGCTGGGCCTTGGACTTAGAAGACCTGGGCTCGCGAGTTGCACGTGTTTGGCTACGTGGTGAAGATAAAATATTGGGCGACGCTCCCAGTCGCAATCCCGAGGACCGGGATGTTCTCCATGCTCTTCGAGTGCCAGGTGGGCCCGTTCGTCGCGTCATCGAGTGGATGTTCACCGCTCCGTCCACGGCTGAGGAACAGGCCCAGATGGATCGCTTCCTTGAGGAGATTGATGGCAAGGACTGCCAGAAGGAGACCAAGAAGCACGCCGAGGACCAGGCGCCGGCGAGGACCGCCACCACCAAGAAGCGCGTCGAGGACCAGACGCAGGCGAGGACCGCCAGCTTCAAGAGCGCCGAGGACCAGGCGCCGGCTAGGACCGCCGCTGTGACGAGCACCGAGGACCAGGTGCAGGCGAGGAGCGCCACCAATAGCGTCGAGGACCAGACGCAGGCCCCAAAGGCCACCGCCACTGACCCGATGGCGGCTCCTTCTACTTCCCCTTCTCCGACAAGATCGAAGTGCCATGTTGGCGCGCCAGGCCCGATGACGCGAGGCGCTGCCACTATAGCACCTGACCAACAGGCCGAGGACGCGAGCCTGGGGGATTCCGACGACCACGTGACTTGGCCGTCTTCCCTGGATCAGGTGGGCACCGACGGCGGGGATTTGGAGTACTCCGACTCAGAGCTGGATTCTTTCGCTGGGCTCCAGTCTTCAGTTCTTGCTTATGCTGACGGCGACCCTTGTGTTGCAGCGACGTTGTGCAGGTTGGTGTCTTCTACCGTGGACTTCGAGATGGGCGAGCTCGAGGTGCGCCCTAAGTTCATCGACGCTCATGCGTGGGACGGCTCATACCCGCGACACGCTTTGGTTAGCTTTCTACCAGCCGAGGCAGCGGCTCAGGGAGCTCCAGCAGTTGACCCGAGGCTCCCCCGTGATCCTCGAGTCCTTCCTTACAGGGGCACGTACGTGTGCGACGACCGGGGCGAGAACTTCACCGTCTCCTACCGGCAGCCGCAGGTGTGCAACGACGGCGCGACCCGCAAGACGATCTGGCACAGGCGCAAGCCCAGAGGGGTCGCCGAGGGCTCCGAGGAGGCGCTTGCAGGGCGCAAGAAGGCCGAGGACCTGGCCTGGGCCCACGTGGAGGCGGCGCTAGACCGCCTAGTCGAAAGCTTGGAGGTTGAGCCAGCGGTCGGGTTGGGACCGCTCAGTGGCACGGGCTTCTTCAGGAGGCGCGGCGATCCGTTCGAGGGCTACACCTTCCACGTGCACCCTAGACGCCCCGACTTTCTCAGTCGCAGCGTTTGGGGGCCTGTGCGTGACACCTAGCCCGCCGAGCAGTTCTGCCATGCTCATGAGTTCGTTCGACGACTTCCTAACGGCGTGGAGGTTCACCGATGCCGTGGGCGCGAGATCCTGGGCAGCGGGGTGGACCCGCTCCCAGCGGAGCTGCGGGGCAAGCCGCTGAAGGACCGCCGGCTGTGCGAGGTGTTCAGCGGAGTGGAGTCTGCGAAGGGGGCCGGCGCGATGGCATCGCGCATCTGGGAAGCAGCAGGAGGCTACGCAGAGAGGTTCTACAGCAGGATCGACGAGCGGATGGACTTCCTCAGCCCAGCTGCGCGCGAGTGGAAGCACAAACACGACGAGGACCCTCACGATGTCTACCACTTCGCGATCCCGTGCACCAACGACTTCAGCATCGCGAAGACGTCGCCCGAAAAGGTCAGGTCGTTGGACATTCCATATGGTGACGAGACGAACGAGGAGGTTGTCTACTACAACAAGTTGGCTCGTGCGGTCTGCTACTTCGCGATGGCGCTCATGACGAAGGGCGCTGTGGTTACCTTCGAGAACCCTTTGATGTCGCATCTGTCCTTCCTGCTCGAGTGTTCTTGCATGATGGGCTTCGACGGCTTCGAGGTCGTTCGCAGCGACCGCTGCCAGGACGGGGCGCCCTACCAGAAGCCGCACGTCTTCGCCCGGAACACGCTCGCGCTGAAGGACATCGGGCGGCTGTGCAACCACGTCAAGCACCAGGCGATGCTGACAGGCGCGATGGCGAAGAGATCTGCCCCGCACACTCGCGCACTTTGCGAGCGAATCGTGTTCGGCCACGTCGAGACGCTGAGCGCGACTGGCCGACTGAGCGTGGCCTGCTCCGAGCAGGCGAACCGCTGCATGAACAATCTCATCACCGAGGGCGTTGTCGACTGCTTCCCATCGGGCGCGTCCTTCAATCTCCTGGTGGCCGAGGGGCAACGCCGAATTATTCAGCTTCGCCATGGGGCTGCTCGAGCAACTCCGCCTACTTCTAATCCACATGGACCTGCCGCGGTTCCTGACGTTCACGCAAACAGGCCTCAGTTGCGGGTCGAGACGAAGAAGGCGAGCCAGTTCTACGTCCCAGATAGCGTGGGGAAGATGATCAAGCGCAAGACCATGGACGCCAGGACGGGCGAACTCCTCGAGGATATAGACTTCGACGAGGACACGACCGCGTCTTACTTGCAGCGGGGCTTGGACAAGCGGCGCGACATTGTCGTCGAGGTGTGGTGCGCTGCTGAGGAGGGAGCTGATGCTGCTGATGGCCTTCCACCAGCGCCCCCCGCGCCGAAGGCCTTCGACGAGCTGACCGAGTTGATGCCTTCGAGCCCATTGCCAATGCAGCGGGCTCAGGTCATGTCGCTTCTGCAGAAGGACGAGGACTTCGCGGACATCTACGCTGCCCATGTACTTCTTCGCCGCTACGAGGACGAGAACCGCATGATTGACAAAGATGTACAAGGACTTGAAGGCGCACCTTGCTGCTCGAGGTGTTGGCGGTCGCCAGGCGGCGTGGCGATCCCCAGTGGCACTTCGCATGATGGGCGGCTACAGCTACAGGGACGGGCTTCTCTACAAGGGCGAGTGGGACTCGACGTCGTTGAGCTTCGTTCCGAAGGTTGTCGTGCCCCGCGGTGGTCTTCGAGCTCTTTCGGCACAGTGGGCGGTTGTGCAGGCTGCCGTTGAGGCGGCAGCTTCTTCTCTATTACCACGACAGCGAGACCATGGGCATGCACAGCTCCGCCGAGGACACCTTGGCCATGCTCGCGAAGCAGTTCGTGTGGCCAGGGATGGAGCACGACGTTCAGAAGTGAATCTCGTCGTGCAGCGTTTGCCGGATGGTGATGCCGGCGCGCGGCTTGACTGCCGATGCGAGGATGGAGCTCTACGACAGGCCCTTTAGGCTGATCGGGATCGACGACCTTGGGCCGATCTCGCCAGAGTCGGAGGGCCACAGCTACATCTTACACGCGGAGTGCGCCTTCTCGCACTACGCTTGGCTCAAGGCAGCACCCGACAACTCGGCTTCAACTTGGGCGAAGTTCTTGGTGGAGAACGTCATGTTCGACCTGGCCGGCTTTCCGCTGGTGCTGCGGAGCGACAGGGGCAGTGCGTTCACGAGCGAGATCGTGGTCCAGATCAACGATCTGCTCGGGTCAAGCGTTCGCTGGGCAGCGCCTACTACCCAGAGTCGCAGGGCTTCGTGGAGGCGCGCCACCAGACGATCAACCGAATCCTGGCGCGCTGGGTACCCTTGGCGCAGTGGTGCCTTGGCGCGACGCCGATGCCTCACCGCTCTGGCAGGTCCGCTTTCGAGATCGCGACTGGCATGCTGCCGCAGGGGCCGATCGAGGAGGTCTTCAGGAGGCTCGAGCCAGGCAGGGCGCTCGAGCCCGGCCACTACGTGCGCGACCTCATCGAGCACTTGGAGTCGACGCACGCCACGGTGGCCAGGGAGATCAAGGGGGCCCACGACGAGGAGCAGCACGCGCGCGCACTGCAGGAGCCGGGCGCTCGGGAGTTCCAGTTGGCGACGCAGTCCTTTTCCGCGCTCCGCCCGCTTTGGTGGCCCGCGCGATCGGTGCGGTGGACGGTACTTCGACGAGGCTGCTGCCGAGGTTCCGCCCCAGGATCTACCGCATCCACAAGATGGCAAGGCCGCAGTCCGCCATTTTGGCAGACCCAGACACGGGCAGCACGTCGCTGGGCTTCAGTCAGCCCGTGCACGTCGACAGGCTGAGGTCATTCGAGCTCGCCGAGCTGGACGCTCCGATCAAGGGCGAAGAGCTGCAGCTGGAGATCATGAAGGGCAGCGCGTGGGTCAGGCACAACGTTATCACTCGGTCGGCGACTGGCCGCGCCGAGATCGTGCGAAGCGACGTCGTGGACGGCAAGTCCGAGTGGGTCGACCTGGCGACCGAGGAGTACCGTTGGTTGCACCCAGTCGTCAGCGAGCCGGCTGCTGGCTCCGCCCCCGCGCGCCGCCGACTTCGAGTGACTTGAGAGGCAAAGAATGCTTCGGCACAGGTCGAGGGCTAGGGGGATGCTGGGAATCATTATGTACAATCGTAGTATCCCTCTCCCGTTGCCTCCTCTCATCATGTGCACGTGATGTGCCCATTTCTCCATTTGTATCCTAGCAGCGTGTTTGTTGATGTAGAGCTTTCTAGTCGTCGTATTCGCATTAAGTGCATTTCGCTTCATATTTCTGGCGAGTCGCGGGTGCGTAGGTGCACTCTTGGGCGAGCCAGAACCATTTGAGCACATGTGCCCAAATGGTTTTTAGGATCATATGTCTGACCAATTTCTGTTGTAGTTGTCCGTTCTGGGCCCCAGGACCTGCAGATCGAGGTCCGGGATGCTCCGCAGTGGGATTTCCCCGTGTTTGGAGGTCCTGGGCCTTCCTACAGCATGTTTTCGGCCTTGGGAACTTGTTTCATATATCATTTCTGAAGGGTCCCCGGATGCATATTTTGAGAGCGGTTTTCCTAGAACCTGAGACGCTCTGCGTGGCAACGGGCATCGTCTCCAGGGCGCTCTGGTGAGACTGGTCACGGCAGCGTGACCAGCTCCACCTCAGACCCTGTGCAGTTTGTATTGTTTCACTTTTGGCCAAGTCTGACCGAGACGTCGGCATTGTGTCCCTCGTTAGCGCATGGGAAAACGAAGGACCCGTACCATCGACAGTGCCGCCGATCGTCACGAGAAGCGTGTGGCTGTGAGCTTGGGTCCGCGGTTGCGTGCTGTGTTGTGGAATCTGCCGCCGGATCCTCGATTCGTGAACCCTTACCCGGTTTCCCAATTGGCTGTGGTAAGGCACCTAGAGTTGGCTGAAGCAGAACATTCGCTCATAAGTTGGGCATTTCCCTCCGCAGGAAGAGGATTCAAGAAAATACGTAGATACACAAAAGAAATAGTATGGTGAAGATTCTTCGTGTTCTGAGTTTTTCTCATAGAACACATATGTTGTTGCGACTGGTCATTAAAACAAATCTTCCTGTAGGAGTTCATGCCCGACCTAACGCTCGGCTGTCCGAGGTGGCGGAGGCCTGGGACCGGGGCGGGACGCGTGGACCGCCAGGTCACCCCCACAGGGGGCAACGCTGAGAAGGGGGGAGAGGCGCAGGGGGGTCCATCGACACCAGGTTGCCCACTATCGCCGATACGGGCCCAATTACCCCACCCTGTCTGCTGGCAGATTCGCTATCGGGGGCCCATCGCCGATCCATCGGCGATGCATCGCGGCGAAGAAGGAAAGACGACGACGGATCATAATGGAGGAGAACGGAGGAGGAACAGGAGGAGGAAAAGCAAGGGGAAAGAGGTGAGGGAGTCTTTCGTCGGTTGATGGTGTTTTGATGTGGATTAGCGTTTTTTGAATCCCCCCTCTTTACTCCTAGTTGGAGAAAGTGCGAGGTCACCGACAGCTGCGGGCGCACGGCCTTGATCCTGGCGGCCAAGGAGGGCCACCAAGAGGCTGCCAGGGGGCGCGTTCGCAAGCACGTGATTGATTCGTGCCCTGCCTGGCAAGCACAAGGGTCTTTGTTGTCAGCGATGGTGAAATCTAGTTTAAGTTATTATTCGCACCATTCGGGCTGCGCAGATTCTTAGTACTGCCAGTTCTACACTTACTACGCGACTACAGGGAACACTATTGCCAAAACAAGTGGCATGTGCACGAGGAGTCAACGTATTCCCATGCGTCGCGCTACTATATTCGTGCCATTTTCAAAGTGTTGCTCTCGTATCAACACCGATACCACCACTGCAACCCCGTGCTAGTCGCACGATCAATTTACATTATTACTAACTCTTGAACTTGTATTAGCACTGCTACTGCTGTTGTTGCCGCTGCTAGTCCTGCTTGGACGATCTGCTGCTGTCATATACATAGCGGCATATACAGTTATTGTGTCTGTGATCCCTGCTCCGATTGCCACTGCCGTTACAATTACTACCATTAGTCTGGCACAAAAAAAACAAAGAACTCCTACAAGTAGTACTACGACTCCCATGAATTCTATTACTACATTTATTAATTCTACCACTACCAATATTATTTTTACTACGCTTACGACTTCGCCTACTA
>CAUYUJ010021451.1:60000-102500 GCA_963575745.1 Prorocentrum cordatum
GGCCTCCTGTGTGCGGGGCGCGCGGACGTCGAGGCGGAGCCGCCCGTCTCCGCTGCGCCCTCCGCGCGGCGCGGCGCCGCGCCTGCCTCCGCGCCCGCCCCAGGAACCCTGAGGCTTCTATCGCAGGCGGGAGACACACCTATATCAAGGGAGGAACAACCACCTGGACCTGACAATTGGCGCTTACTGAACGGCCTTGGGCGTTTACTAAACAGCCCTGTCCTGTTAGATTCCTTCAGTGGGGGCGTTTGGTAAACGGCTTCGCGTGTCGGAGTGGTTATTATGGGGGTGGATCTATCGCCCTCTACTATATCAGTCCCGCCGCTCACTCTGGCCCGATGCCATCTTGTCCGGCATAACCTGGCTCAATCCTGGGCTCATCGACCCCGCGAAGATTGTCCCGCGTCGGCCGGGGTCCAGGCTCGCAGCTGCCCAGGCCTGCTCCCCTTGTCGCCTGGCTCGTTGGCAGGTTCCCACCTCTTCCCCTCCTCCTCCTCCTCCTCCTCCTCCTCCTCCTCCTCCTCCTCCTCCTCCTCCTCCTCCTCCTCCTCCCCCTCCCCCTCCCCCTCCCCCTCCCCCCTCCCCCTCTCCTCCTCCTCCCCCCCCGTCCTCCCCCCCTTCTCCTCCTCCTTCTCCTCCTCCTCGTCGTCCTCCTCCTCGTCCTCCTCCTCGTCCTCCTCATCCTCCTTCTCCTCCTTCTGTCGAGGGCGTGAGACATCCATACAGTATGGGGCGTTCCAGAGAGGTCCTCGCCTTCGAGGCTCGAACAAGTTGGCATCTGTTCTCCAGGGGAAGGCTGCGGAAAAGCAACGAGGGCGGCTCCGCTGGAGGGAGCCGGCGGAAAGAAACGATGCGCCCCTGAGAGATGGCAAGTTTATTGGTTCCAGGTTCCAGAACCCGCCATATCCTTATCCACGGCCTCGCGGGTCGCCACGGCTGCATTCTCCGCGCCGAGGTCCGGGGAGTTGCACCCTGGGAGGCTTGGGAGAGGTCCAGGGAATAGTGGTATCGGTACCTTTTTGTTCCCTCATGTGCGATACCCCGCGCCCATGCGACAGCGTATCCACGGGATCGAGCCGCGGAACGCGCGCCGCGACACGGATATGTTTGCCGCTCGTGATTCTGGGCGGGCCGGTGGTTGTTTGTGTCTGTTCGATTTGGGCGGCCCCTCTCTGTCTTGGCCTCTGTGGGGTCCGTCGGCGGGCCCCCAGGGACCATCGGCAGCGGATCCAGGGCGAGCAGCTGCTCCTGGGGAAGGGTGGGGGCACCGGTTGGTTGCAACGCCCCAGAGGTTGAATTCAGCGTCGGCACCGGTAACTCCGTGGCGGAGTCCCGCTCAGTCCCGCCGCTCAACCGTCTTGTCCAGCTCAACTTGGCTCAATCCTAGGCTCATCGATCTCACGAAGGCGCATGTAGGATGATGATTGATAAATGACCGGGGGTCGTGTTGCGTCGGCGGCGCCCCGGAGGATGACTAGAAAAAGCCGGCCGCGGTCTGGGAAACCAGGGCTGGACCTAAACGGTGTTTTGGCGATTTCGTGGGCCCTTTTCGTTTCGGCTTCGTTTTGCGGTAAAGGCGGATTCAAGACAAAACGAGGGAAAACGAAAACAAAACACACCGTTTAGGTTCAGCCCTGTGGGAAACTATTTTTGTTAAGCGTTCCCCCCTGCCGTCCTCGGGGGCGCGCCCGGGCAGCCGGCGGGCCAGTCGGAGCTTGTGGGTTTGAGTTGTTATTGTAAATGTTATATTCGAGGTGGAACTTTTTTATTTCAACATCTGAAATCGACGTCACATGAGCATTAGACATAATATCTGAAGCCGACGTGGAACGAGTATTTGACGTAAAAGTTTTGGAGCCGACGTTGAAATGGTATTTGTCGTAACATTTGAAGTCTACGTTGAATGATTATTTAAGATAACATTTGACGACGACGTGCAACGCCAAAGCCGGCATGGCACAAGCGAGAGAAGTACTCCCTTGTTGGAGGAGTACGTGTAAAAAGCCATGGATCTCCAAGCGCACGCTGGACCTGATCGACCTTCGTACCCAAGCGAGGCTTGAAAACAACCACTCTGCAGTCAAAGACTTCCTGAAACAGATTCGTAAATCAGCGAGGCACGACAAGACAGTGTGGGTGAACGACCAAATTGCTGCTGGGGATTGGGCCTCCCTGAGGCGAGCCTGCCGGCCTCGCGCCCGGAAGCAAGGCATATTGAAGGATCTGGAGGGCAACCTTGTGGACAGCAGCTGCCGGGCAGATACCAAGGCGGAGTATCTTGAAAAAGTTCAATGGCATGTTCGCCCTGCAGATGTTGTGCCTTTGGAGCCGTTCGGCCCCTCTCTGCCGGTATCGGAGGCAGACTTCACGCAGCGACAGGTCGAGGCAGCAGTGCGTAAACTCAAGCGTGGCAAAGCGGCCGGCCCCAGCGACATCCCAGCAGAGTACTGGAAGACATTTGCAGACACGCCTGGGGGGCTAGAGTGGATCACAGACCTGATGAACAAGTGTTGGAGGGAGAAGTCGGTACCAAGCGATTGGCAGCATGCAGTTATCAGCACGATCTACAAGAACAAGGGGCCCATCGACGAATGCGACAACTACAGACCGATTAGCCTTTTTGTGCATTAGCTACAAGCTCCTGGCAAGCCTACTACTCAAAAGGTTGCAAGCGGCGGGGGCGGAGGACAGACTAACAAAGACGCAGTTTGGATTTCGGCGAGGGCGGGGGACTTCGGACGCAATACACGCAGTGCGAAGACACGTGGATTTAGCACACGCAGAAAAGGAAGGTAAAACAGCAATGGTGGCACTAGATTGGAAGAAGGCTACTGATTCAATACATGTTGGCGCCATGCTGAATGCGATTCGCGCCTTCGGTGTCCCAGAGTCCATGATGCACATGATCGGTCAAATCTACGAGAACAGGCACTTTAGCGTAGCGGACGGGCGAATCACGTCCCAATCGCGACCGCAAGAATCTGGGATCTCACAAGGTTGCCCGTTGTCTCCTTTCCTGTTCGTTATGGTGATGTCTGTGGTCATCCGAGAGACCAGGAACAAGCTGCCCGCAGACGCGCGCGAGGCCTTGGACGAAGGGCAAATTTCAATACTGCTGTATGCTGACGACACGCTGCTGGTGGGTACATCCCAACACTATCTGCAACTGCTCCTGGAGGCTGTGGCGGGCGCCGGAAAAATGTTCGGGATGGATTTGCATTGGGACAAATTCCAGCTGATGTGCGTGAAGTGTGACGTTCAATTGTTCGCCCCTGGTGGCGCCGCAATCGTAGCGAAAGCGTACATGAAGTATTTGGGGGCCACTTCGTACAGCACAGGCAAGCTTGGAGGAGAACTTATCAAAAGACTGGGAATTGCATGGGGCGTATTTTCTGATTCTGAACGCACTTGGAAGCATTCATCGTTTACCACAGCCAGGAAGTTGGAAGTATTTCAATCGGTCGTTACTACAAAGATTATGTACTCCTTGAACACTGCTTGGTTGAACAAGGCGGAGCGAAGAAGACTCGATGGATTTCAAGCTCGCTGCCTGCGTCGTATTCTACATATACCACATGCATATGTCTCGAGGGTGTCGAACAAGACGGTGCTCGAGCAGGCCGGACAACTCACGCATCTCAGCTCTTGCGACACCAGCTGCTCTGGGTCGGGAAGGTTGGCAGAGCGGACGACGGTGACGTGCTTCGCGCGCTGACCTTCGAGACTGGCAGCCTGCGACCCGCGACCCGGAGGGTGCGGAGAGCACGGGGGCGACCCAGGCACGAGTGGGCGAACTGTTTGCACGAGAAAATTGCCCCGCGCTTCGCTTCTGAAGCCGCCATGCAGAATTGCATTGGCGACGAGCGCAGCTGGCGCCATTTCGCTGCGAATTTCGCTACCGATGCTCTATTTTAATGCGCTCCTGCAAGCAGCAACCAAAGCCTGCTGCCATATTCCGCTTACGCGCCGGACGGCGTTTGGCTCCTCTGTCTGTCCCGTTGGAAAGTCATATAGGAATCAAAGACACTATGTTTTAATAGTTCCCCCTATTGTTGTGAATCGTCATACTGAATTATCCGACGACGGCTAGGGTCTAGGCTCGCAGCTGCCTTGGTCTGCTCGCCACATCGCCCGTTGTCGGGCCCCCTCCATCCCACCCGTTCCCCCCG
This sequence comes from Prorocentrum cordatum, assembly GCA_963575745.1. Taxonomy (NCBI): domain Eukaryota; class Dinophyceae; order Prorocentrales; family Prorocentraceae; genus Prorocentrum; species Prorocentrum cordatum. Next base: position 64,170 of record CAUYUJ010021451.1, read on the forward strand.
AGACGCGCAGAAGCGGCCTCCGCGGACGCCGAAAGTTGCGAGTAGCTTCCAGCGCTTGTATAAGTAGATTCGCAGAGGCTAACGGCTATAGATCTTGGACATGCTCGAGAAAACCACGAATGAACGCAGGAAGTAGCGGCGCAATTGACCTCCCAGGATTGTGCCAATGCCGCCGCCTCCTGTGAAGAACTGGTGAGGTGTCCTCCTCCTCCTCCTCCTACTGGGGCGCGAAACTGGTAAGCCCCGCGCCCTCAGGAGTGTCAGCCACGCGCAGAGGGGGTAATTAAGGGGAGGGGGGGGAGGCTTCTCAGAAGCACCCTGCTTCTTAGAAGGCGTGGTCCTTGTCTGCAGGTATAGGGCCTGCGCTTTCTAAGAGGCAGCTTCCTTCCAATCCCCCCTCCCCGTTACCCTCTTGAACGCGCCACCCCGGAAGAGGAGAGGGGGGCGTTCTGGCCAGGAGGCCGAGGTGGATCCAGCCATGGCGGCGGAAAACCTCCTCGAGAGCTCCCTCCTCCCCCTCCTCCTCCTCCTCCTCCTCCTCTTCCCCCTCCCCCTCCTCCTCCTCCTCCTCCCCCTCCTCCTCCTCCTCCTCTTCCTCCTCTTCCCCCTCCCCCTCCTCCTCCTCCTCCTCCCCCTCCTCCTCCTCCTCTTCCTCCTCCTCCTCCTCCTCCTCCCTTCCTCCCCTCTCCTCCTCCTCCTCCTCCTCCTCCTACAGTCTCACTACTCCTTTCCCCTCCGGGGAATATTCGCCCCCCCCCCCCCCCCCCGCGTACTGTTTTTTACACAGGTTTCCCCGGAGTTGGGTTTTCGCTTGTATTTTGTTCCAAAGTGCTGGTTTCGCTGAAGCGCCGGCTTCATTTTCGGGCCCCACTTGTTCCGAATCGTGCTCCCGCTGCAGCGCTGACATCATTTCCGCCGGCGCCCGGGCTGCACGCCCGAGCCGGCGCCCGGGCCGGCGCCCAGGCCGGGTCCGGAGCCGGTTCCCGCCGGCGCCGGAAAATCGAATTCCGAGGCGGCGCCGAAAAAAGGCCATTCCAATACACTTTTTTTTGTGAAAATGCTGAATTTCTGCTTCCGGCGCCCGGGGAGCCTTCCCCGGAGTTAGGTTTTCGCCTGCATTTTTCCCCAAAGTGCTGCTCTCGCTGAAGCGCCGGCCTCATTTTCGGGCCCCGCTCGTTCCGAATCGTGCTCCCGCTGCAGCGCTGACATCATTTCCGTGCTTCCGCTCGTTCCGAATCGTGCTCCCGCTGCAGCGTTGGCCTCATTTCCGCGCTTCCGCTCGTTCCGAATCGTGCTCCCGCTGCAGCGTTGGCCTCATTTCCGCGCTTCCGCTCGTTCCGAATCGTGCTCCCGCTGCAGCGTTGGCGTCATTTCCCGTGCCGTGCCACGGCATGCATTGAAATGCTAGGTTGGTACTACGCTTCGCGGTGCTCTTCTACGCCATGCCACGCCGTGCTCTAAAATGCATCGCGTACCCTTTCGGGATCATCGCCCTGCGGGCCCTGCTTGACATCCGACTGTGCGAGTAGAGAGGGGATCTGCGCCATGGTAAGGGATGGGAGGGAGGGGTAGGATGTCAGATATGACGCGAGCGCACCTAGCTTGTCCTCCTCCTCCTCCTCCTCCTCCTCCTCCTCCTCCTCCTCCTCCTCCTCCTCTCCTCCTCCTCCTCCTCCTCCTCCTCGCCCCCTCCTCCTCCTCCTCCTTTTCCTCCTCCCCCTTCTCCTCCTCCTTTTCCCCTCCCCCCTCCTCCTCCTCCCCCTCCTCCTCCTCCTCCTCCTCATCCTCCTCCTCATCCTCCCCCTCCCCCTCCCCCTCTTCCTCCTCCTCCTCGTCCTCGTCCTCCTCCTCCTCCTCCCCCTCCTCCGCCTCCTCCTCCTCTTCCTCCTCCCCCTCCTCCTTTTCCTCCTCCTCCTCGTCACTCGAGAAGCGGGGAGTGTCCAAATGTTCAGTCGGGCATGTCCTTCTACAGGAGGAAATCTCAATGAAAATAGTCAGGGGACGATGTTTAGATTTCTTTATGTGATTTGGCAGTTGTTCGGCTTTCTTCCAAATCCCGCACGTAGGAGGACATGCTCGACTTGATCCTAACGGTGCGGTGACCACGTGATCGTTTTTGTATTCATTATTTTGCCGATCGGCGCGGCCTTCGCACCCCCCTCCCTCCCCCCCTCCTCCCCCATGGAGTAGATCTTGGCTGTGTTTGGCGCCTGTTTCGGGCCGGTGGAGTGTCCCCCATAGGACGCACGGTCCGAAACAGTCGCATTAAGCAGAGGTCCGGAGCCAGACCCCTCCTCCCTTCCACCCAATGGCGAAACGCCGAACAAACTTATCCCGGCAAAGCAACCTAACAGCGATGTATATCAGCATATCTGGAAGCATTCCCCTTAAGATTCAGGTGATAATCCAGGTGTAGAATTCTGCTGTTCTCGCAGTCGCAGTCCCATTCGCAATGACAGTCGCAGTGGCAACGGCCTTAGGATCCAATGGAATCCAAGGATTCCTAGGGATTCCTAAGGCATCCTTAGGCATCCTCAGTAATCCGTAGGAATCCTTAGGAAACCTTAGGAATCCTTAGGATTCCTGATTCCTAGGGATTCCTAAGGATTCCTGAGGATTCCGAAGGATTCCCAAGGATTCCTGAGGATGCTTACTATGCCTACGGATTCCTAAGGATGCCTACGGATTCCTAAGGAGTCCTATGGATCCCCAAGGACTCCTATGGATTACTACGGATGCCTCAGCCTGCCTCAGTTTCAGCCTCAGCCTCAGCCTGCCTCGGCTTGCCTCAGCCTCAGCCTCAGCCTGCCTCGGCCTCAGCCTCAGCCTGCCTCAGCCTCAGCCTCAGCCTGCCTCGGCCTCAGCCTGCGTCAGCCTCAGCCTCAGCCTGCCTCACCTCAGCCTGCTCAGCCTCAGCCTCAGTCTCAGCCTCAGCCTGCCTCGGCTTGCATCAGCCTCAGCCTCAGCATGCCTCGGCCTCAGCCTGCCTCGGCCTCAGCCTGCCTCAGCCCCCCCCCTCCCCCCCTCCCCCCCCATTCAGCCTGCCTCGGCCTCAGCCTCAGCCTGCCTCAGCCGTCAGCCTCAGCCTCCTCCCCTCATCCTGCCTCACCTCAGCGCAGCAATGTCTCAGCCTCAGCCTGCCCTCAGCCTCAGCCTCAGCCTCAGCCTGCCTCGGCTTGCCTCGGCCTCAGCCTCAGCCTCAGCCTGCCTCGGCCTCAGCCTCTGCCTGCCTCAGCCTCAGCCTGCATCAGCCTCAGCTTCAGCCTGTCTCAGCTCCAGCCTCAGCTTCAGCCTGCCTCGGCTTGCCTCAGCCTCAGCCTCAGCCTGCCTCGGTCTCAGCCTCAGCCTCAGCCTGCCTCAGCCTCAGCGTCAGCCTCTCAGCCTCAGCCTGCATCAGCCTCAGCCTCAGCCTCAGCCTGCCTCAGCCTCAGCCTCAGCCAGCCTCAGCCTCAGTCTGCCCCAGCCTCAGCCTCAGCCTGCCTCGGCCTCAGCCTGCCTCAGCCTCAGCCTCAGACTGCCTCAGCCTCAGCCTGCCTCGGCCTCAGCCTCAGCCTCAGCCTCAGCCTGCCTCGGCCTCAGCCTGCCTCGGCCTCAGCTTGCCTCAGTTCGGGCATTCAAAATATGGCACAGGACTGGTGTTCCGGGAACACGAAGATCACGAAGTGGCCCACAGTTGGCTGCAGGCAATCAAAATATGGTACAATAATGGTGTTCTGGGACCACGAAGAACACGAAGTGGCCTACAGTTGGCTCCGGGCATTCAAAATGTGGCCTGGGAATTGTGTTCTGGGAACACGAAGAACACGAAGTGGCCTACAGTGGGCTCCAGGAATTCAAAATGTGGCCTGGGAATTGCGTTCTGGGAACACGAAGAACACGAAGTGGCCTACAGTTGGCTCCGGGCATTCAAAATATGGCCTGGGAATGGTGTTATGGCAGCACGAAGAACACGAAGTGGCCTACAGTTGGCTCCGGGCATTCAAAATGTGGCCTGGGAATGGTGTTCTGTTGGCTCCGGGCAGTCAAAATGATGTTCCTGGCAATCAAAATTTGGAGTCCCCGGATTCCCGCGGCACCCGTCCGGCATCTGCCCAGACCCCCCTGGGGAGTCATGATGCTCTCTTTTGAGACCACTAGAAACCTTTCAGTCTTCGCTGTTAAGTAACAAAACTCTCACCACACCGACGTTCTCCGAGGACCGTGCGGCGGTGGCGGTGAGGCCTGCGGGGGATTTCGGGGTCACCGCACTGTCTGTCGCCGCGCTGTTTTTGGGGGACCCCCAAGATTTCGTTGCATCCTCTGGGGTGCTCGCCTGTTCCCAACGTTGGTGTCTTCTCTTGTGCCCGACGCGGGCTCTGTGCGAACTCGACGCGGAGTTGGCGTGGATTCGACGCGAATTCGACACGGATTCGGCACAGATCCGACGCGTCCAACATGGATTCGATACGTATTCAATGCGGATAGGGCCGCGACGCCACAGATAAGGTCCCCCGAGGAAGCAACATAGTCGTTCCTCCTCCTCCTCATCCTCCTCCATTTCATTGTAATCTCCTTCTCCCGCGTTCTGTCCCCAGTGGGTAAATAGCTCGGACGCGATAGTTGCAAGTGAGACTTGATGGTATTGTTTCAAGGAGTGTCTAACCTATTGCTGCCTGCCACTGCCAGCCTCTCGTGTTCGACGCGTGGAGGCGCGCGGTCCAGGCCTGCGTGACGGACCCAAGTACAGGACCAGAGTGCGGTCCTGCGACAGCTCGCCATTTATGCACCGCATCCGTTTCCAGTGGTTTTGGGTTCCTTTTCCGAAGAAAGCAAACCATCCTCCACCCCTTGTTCTTATAAACATATCCTCCTTGCCGTATCCCGAAAAGCATCGGTAGGACAGGCCAGGCGTTTCGCCTGACGTTTCTGCACCATTTACAGCCCTTACGTATAGATTCTGCAACAGCTTCACGGATGGAGGGCGGGCTGTTTTCAACATGTGGTTTCTCGTTTTGGCGCCTGGCGCATTCGTGTGGAGGGCGTGTGGTTTTCAAATTGTGGCCCTTGCCTTACCTCCGCGCACATTCGCTTCCAATGTTTCGCAACAGGTTTGCAGATGGAGGGTTTTCTTGTCCAAATGTGGCTCACGCCCCAGTGCCGCGCACTTGTGTCCTAGAGCTTTTTTGCTACAGCAACTTAAACATCTTTTTAGGTTGATGTCTCAGAAATGGTGTTTGGACACGACGTGGGAGTACCAGGGTGCACCAGTCATTCTGACTCGCGGTGTTAAAGTCCCAGGAATAGTGTCAGGCATGACTCAGGATTGTCTGGGCGCAACACCAATGTTGATTCGCGGTGTTAGGATCCCAGAAAGTGTCGTGGTGCAGCTCAGGATTTTCAAACGGTTGCCTTCCAACGAAGCACTTTCTTCAGTGAGTATGCATTCTTGTAGGGACACACGCAGAGTGAGTTGTGAGGGAGGGATTATTGCAATTTCGTTGGTGAATTGTGGGTTTGCATTGGTCCTACTTTCATTATTTCCTCCTCATCCTCCTCCTTCAAGACTTGGGACCTCTAAGCGCCCTTACATTACCGTACCTCCTCCTGTCGCACATTGTTGAGTAATGATCTCGCGATGTGATTTTGCTTGGTTTGATCGTCTCGGGCCGTTGTCGTTTCGCCGCCGCCGCTTCCTCCCCAGTGGGCATGGGCACCCCCTCTCGTCGTTGGGTTCAGAAGTTGCTCGCGTTGTTTTGTGGTACCTGGCTTTGCTTTGCTTTGCTTTGCTTCGCTTTGCTTTGCTTTGCTCCTCATCGTCCTTCTCCTCCCCGTCCTCCTCGACCTCCCTATCCCCCTTGATATGCTTAAGCAACTCTTGCACGCGGCTGTGCTTAGGAAGCTGGAGGGAAAGGCCTAGTCCAAGTTAGTGGAAGGCGGCGTTGTTGGTTGAGTGTTCCGCGTGGGTGATAAAAGAAGCTCAGGAGTTGCCGCAAGCTCAGCGCCCCTCGCCGACGAGTTGGCCGCCGATCGACCCCCCCCCTTCTTTAGCTCCAACAGATTACGCTTCGACATCCTTGCTTGGGCCCTGGGGGCCAAGCGTTGCCTCCCGTTTGGAAAAAAAAGGGGTGCCTCAGGGCGCGCGTGTGCAGTGTTATCTGTGCCCGCTCGCGGGCGAGGCGCGTCGGCCATCTAGGCTGCGCGTACTGCCCTCAGTGCCAGGCTAAGGCGGCTAAGGTGGTCTCTCTTTTTCATAGGCTCTGGCGGGAGCGAGCGCTGGGGTGGACCGCCCTCCCTTTGGTCACTGCACAGCCTGCCCCCGCCTTGCCCTGCGGCTCCTGGAGTTCCACGGTCACCAGTGCGCTGCCGTGGACTGTACGTGCACGCGTCCGTTGCCACTTTTACGGCACGGGCAGCGGCGTCATCAAACTCGGCGAGCGCTGTGTTGCGCGAGATGTGCGTGGCGCAGACAGGACCGATTGGAAATATGTTCTGCTGGGCCGTCGTCAGCCCAGATTTCTGATTCTGACAAGGTAACACGAATTATGAACAATATGGCCACGAAGAATGAACCGGAGAATGTGGCAACGAAAACAGATCTATAGCAGGCCGAGATCGACATTATGAAACATTGTAAAGTTATTTTTTCTGAATTAGTCGACCCCATCAAGACTGACAGGAAAAGAACGACATACAAGTGTTCAGTCTCTCCCTTCTCCGTGGTCGGTCTTCTTTTTCTTGCCAGGCCCCAGGTGAAGGAGGGAGCACAGAAGAAACCTCCCAATCGACCCGGGCTCTTGGGGCCCGGTCGTGCAGCCCATGAATCCTCAGGCGAAGCCTGCGGACCATTTGCAGTTCATCCGCCGCCGCTTGAGAGAGCGGGTGTGTTGAGGGGTTGATGTGGGCCATGCCAATGTTGGCGCAGGCGATTCAGGCAGCTCAGACTAGTCTCGTTCCAGTGATCGGTTTCGCATGCATTGTTGTGACGCTCGGCGTGGGCCCTCGCGCCCCCCCTTTCTATGGTTCCCCCAAGATTTCGCAAGAGCTCGCGCGTAAGTTTTTTTAGCAAATCGGTGTTGCGAAACCCTTGTTTCAACGTTTTTTTTTAAGCTCGATTGCGAAATCCTTCCGACACCGAAGGTTTCTGAAGGATTTCGGCATGCGCGCGCGACGACGCGCGCGTGCGCATTTCATCTTGTTTGTTGCAAGGGATTCGGGAAACGTGTTATGTTAGAGCAAGAGCTGTTCCCGCGTTTTTTTTTTTTTTTTTTTTTTTTTTTGGTTGTTTTTTTGTTGTTGTTGTTTTGTTTATATATATATATATATATATGTATAAATGTATATATATATATATATATACACGCGAGGGAACCTCAGGGGGAACGATGCGGGCCCCCCTGGGATAGTGTAAATTCCTATTTAGGGTCGACATGTGGTCAGAATCGTATATGATTTACATACCCGAAAAAAAGGGGGCCGACAACGCCGGGGGGAGGGTGAGTCTATTCTTTTCTAGACACAGAGAATCTAGGCGGTGTAAGCTATACCAGCGCAGTCTATGTGGTGATGCCGAGATGGCGTAAGCTATGTGGTGCCATATACGTGGACCAGACTATACGTGGACCAGACTATGTGGTGCAGTCTATGTGGCGAAGCAAATGTTGTGTAAGCTACGTAGTAATGTGAAGCAATTTCTTTGGAGCACTCTATGTGGTGTAAACTACGTAGTGCAGTGTATGTGTTGCAATTGGTTTTAACAAACGAGTGGACACATCCCGCGCTGTTGCAAACATCCCACCCACCCACCCGTAACTTGGCTTGCAAAACCAATTTCTGGATACTGGCCTTGCGATGCATGCTCGGCGTTTGCTGGTGCGTGCGTCTCTGCGGCCGCGCCAGCCCAAACACGCACGCGCAGCGGCCGGCTGCGCCAACCCAAGCACGCACGCGCAGCGGCCGGCTGGTTTGGCGCGACCGACGCGGCTGCGGTGGCGCTGATCGTTGGGCACATACCAGCGGGCACTTCATTTCGTGTCGGCGACTTGGGCGGGCGCGGTATCATGGAAACGTCAACAACGGTAGACGTTGCGGGCGATTCTCCAGCGACTTCGACGACCACGACGACGACGACGACAACACCGACGACGACGACGACGCCGACGCTGACGACGACGACGACGACGCCAACGACGACGACGCCGCCGACGACGGCGACGACGAAGACGACGACGACGCCGACGACGACGACGAAGACGACGACGTCGTTAACGAAGACGACGACGAGGGAGGAGGGAGGACGACGACGGCGACAACGACGACAACGACGACAACGACGAGGGAGGAGGGAGGACGGCGACGACGCGAACGACGAAGACGACAACGACGAGGGAGGAGGGAAGACGACGACGACAAAGACGACGACGACGACGACGACGACGGCGACGAAATAGAAAGGACGACGACGAGACGCCGACGACGGACGACGACGACGACGAGGGAGGAGGAGGAAGGACGACCACGGCGACAACGATGACGGAAACGACCACGACGCTAAAGAGGACGACGACGGCGAACACGAGGAACAACCGAGGACGACGTAGGCGACGACGCCGACGACGACGACGACGCGGGAGGAGGGAAGACGGCGACGACGACGACGACGACGACGACGCAAGAGCGCTCGCGCACGCTTTTGTTGAAAATTCGTGTTGCGAGACCTTGCTTTTTGTATGTTTTTCGGATACGATTTTGAAATCCGTTCGAAACCGAGGGGTTTTGAAGGATTTCGGCATACGCGCGCGACGACGCGCGCGTTTGCACTTCGTCCATGCGCGCGCGCGAAGCCCGTTTGGTAGCATGTTGTGACCATATTGAGGAACCCATTGTTTTCCTAAGATTTCGCAAGAGCTCGCGCGTAAGCTTTTTTAGCACGTCAGTTTTTCGAAACCTTGTTTGTGTGTATGTTTCCTGTTTTTAAAATCGATAAGCGAAATCCGTCCTGCACCGAAGGTTTCTGAAGGATTTCGGCATGCGCGCGCGACGACGCGCGCGTGCGCTCTTCGTCTCACATTTTGCAAGGGATTCGCGAAACAAGTTTTACGCTAGAGCAGAACATGTCCCCGCGTATAGTTTTCCACAAGGGAACCTCCGGGGGAGCGATGCTGGCCCCCTGGGATAGTGTAAGTTAATATTTAGGATGGACATGTGGTCATATTCATATACCGTTTACATACCGAAAGGGGTGGGGATAACGCTGGGGGGGGGGGGAGTTTATTCTTTTCTAGAAACGAGAATCTGGTGGTACCATCTATGTGCAGTAATTCACTTGCCGAATTTGGAGTTGTCAACTCCATTGCTCGCGCAATCATCCCACCCACCCACCCGCAAATTGGTTTGCAAAACCCATGCGGGACCGAACACAGATATCGCTCCGGGGTCGTCTTGGAGCCTTCGGGGGCGTCTCAAGAGCGCCCCATGAAGGCCGGAGAAGCAAGACGGCCGACGACGACGACGACGGCGGCGACGACGACGACGCCGACGCCGACGATGACGAAGACGACAACGCCGACGCCGACGACGACGACGAAGACGACGACGACGTCGCCAACGAAGACGACGACGAGGGAGGAAGGACGACGACGACGGCGACAACGACGACAACGACGACGACCACGAGGGAGGAGGGAAGAGGGAGGACGGCGACGACGCGAACGACGAAGAAGGTTGAAGGGCGACGACGCCGACGACGACAACGACGACGGAGGAGGGAAGACGACGACGAGACGACGACGACAGCGACGACAACGACGGCGACGAAATAGAAAGGACGACGACGAGACGCCGACGACGGACGACGACGACGACGAGGGAGGAGGACGAAGGACGACCACGGCGACAACGACGACGGAAACGACCACGACGCCGAAGAGGACGACGACGACGAATCGAGGAAAGACACAGGACGACGACGCCGACGACGACGACGCGGGAGGAGGGAGGACGGCGACGACGACGACGACGACGCAAGAGCGCGCGCGCACGCTTTTGTTGAAAATTCGTGTTGCGAAACTTTGTGTTTTTGTTGGTTTTTTGGACACACGATTTTGAAATCCTTCCGAAACCGATGGGTTGTAAATGATTTCGGCGTACGCGCGCGACGACGCGCGCGTCTGCTTTTCGTCCCATTTTTCGCAGAGGATTTTCGCGATGGCACACGCGCAAGGGCGTTCAACAGATTTCCACATGCGCGCGCGACGCCCGTTTGGTAGCATGTTGTGAAAATATTGAATAACAAATGGTGTTCTTAAGATTTTACAAGAGCTCGCGCGTAAGCTTTTTAGCACATCAGTGTCACGAAGCCCTGTGTTGTTGTATGTTTTTATTGAAAATCGATTGCGACATCCTTCCGGCACCGAAGGTTTCTGAAGGATTTCGGCATGCGCGCGCGACGACGCGCGCGTGCGCACTTCGTCACATTTTTTGCAAGGGTTTCGCGAAAAAGTGTCATGTTAGAGCAACAAGTGTCACCGCATAGTGTTTTTTACAAAGGAACGTCCGGGGGGGATACCGGTTGGCCTGGGACATTGCGATTTCAAATTTAGGATGGACATGTGGTCATAATCATATGTGATTTACATACCCGAAAGGGGGGGCGATAACGCCGGGGGGGGGAGGGGGGGTTGAGTCTATTTTCTTTTTTCGAAAGGAGAAAGGAGAACCTATGCAATCCAATGAATGGGGCTCTCGTGGGTCTCGCGGTGGTCCTCGTGAAAGCTCCCTCGGGAGCTTGGAGGGTAGGGGCTGCCATGGCAATTCTCGGGGCGTTTCCTGCACAGTTGCGGGTTTCGTGTCGGCATGTTGTTCGGGCGCGCCTGGCCATCGAGCCGACCGATGCTCGCAGTGGTGCCCCAAGGTGTTCTTGAGACTCAATCGGCCCCGCGCGGGCAGGCAAACGACCGACGCAAGACGCGCGCAATGGTGATATGGTTCTAACGATGGGGATGGCACCCTTTTCAAAATGACCTGGAAATCAGCGCTGCTTTCTACGCAACAAACAATGCACAATGTACCGACATGTTGTCGCGCAGCCAGGTCGGTAACGATCTAAGGTTCTCGGCCAGTCGCAATGCAACTCTGCTCCCATGCACTACGCGCTGCAACATTTGTACATTTACACGCGCCTGTAGTGCAATTCTGGAGCGTAATATAATGCGTATCGTTGTAACTTAACCATTTGTTTGGGGTGTTTTTGGGATGGTTTGGGTTCATTATGTTGGCCACACTGAAAAGGCGCTTTGGGCATGGTTTGGGCATGGTTCGGCGTTTTGAGGTCGGAGGGCGGTTCTCTGAGACACACCAAAACATAATCACAGTCCAAAGTTGCCTTCCAATATGGGGTTGGGTCAGGATGCTTCGGAGGTTCGGTCTCAGGTGTCCCTGAATCGCTGGGGGGGCATAGCGGACCCAGAGAACATGCGACGACCCCCCAAAAACCCTTCCCTCCGCCTTCTTCACCTCCTCAATTCCTTTCCTTATAAGTAACTTTCCCCTGTCGCACCCCGATGCCAGTCGAAAGGGCGGGCTCGGCGTTTCGCCTGAGATTTCCTCACCATTGATGACCCTGAAGCTCCAACATTGATAACAGTTTCACGCATGGAGGACGGGCCGTTTTCAAAATATGGCTATCGCTTTAGCGCCGCGCACCTGTGTACAACATTTACAAGAGCTTCACGGGTTGAGGGCGGGTCGTTTTTTATTGTGGCTCTCGCTTGAGCGCCGCGCGCACTCGTTTTAAACAATTGTACGATTTTCATTGATTGAAAGCCGGTCGTTTTGAACATGTTGTTCTCGCCTTGGCGCCGCGCGCATTTCATGATTTAGGACGGGTAGTGTTCAAAATGTGGCTCTCGCCATAGCGCCGCGCACATCCGTTTTAAATATTCAGTAGTAGTTTCATGTATTGAGGGTGGTTTGTTTTTTTACTGTTGCTCTCGCTTTATCATAATATATTGCAAGAGTTTGGCGGATTCCCATGGTCAACGTACCAAACATTGCGTTTTGGACAGACTCAGGATTATGAGGGTGCAACCGTTTCGTTGATTCTCGTTCTTGAAGTCGCAGGAATGGTGTTCTGGCGCGGTTCAGGATCGTCAAGACGCAACAATTCGGTTGATCCGTGGCGTTGGAGTCCCGGAAATAATTTTTTGGTATGCTGCGGGGTTTCCGAACGGTTGTCTTCCAACGGTCAGTTTCTTCAGTGGAAATGAACCCTTGTAGGGGCCTATGGAGAGGAAGCTTGGAGGGAGGGTTTATGACAACATCGTTGATGACTCTTGGTTTTGCACTGGTCCTCCTCCTGCTCCTCGTCCTTTTTCTCTCCCTCCTCCTCCTCCTCCTCCTCCTCCTCCTCCTCCTGCGAGGTCCTGGCGACCTCCCCGCGCGCGCGCCGGCGGGTGCCCGCCGCCTTGCCTGGAAGCTTCGAGGGTGGTCCTGGCCTGGGGTGCGCCCCCCCTCCCCCGGCATTCGGCGCCGCCCTGGATCTCCCGACGCCCCCCAGGGGGGCCTCCCCTGAGATCTGGGCGTGGCCAGTTTTGTTACAGCGCGCAGTTTCGTCAGGGTTTGGGCCTTGGGGCCACCACAGGTCGATCCGTTTTGAGAAGTGGCGCAGGAAGGAGGGGTCCAGGTTTCCGGTCGTGTGCTCCACGAGTTTGCATCGGTTTCGCAGCGTCGGCTCTCAGAGATGCCCTTTGGGCGCCCCCAAACGTTGCAGTGACGACAACGTGTGACACCGTGTGGTGAGTCAGTGGAGGACGGATTTGGGATTCGGGCCGATTTTCGAGGATATTTTGTGCGATTGGGGTTTTTGAGGAAACAGTGTGGTGGCGGACCGTGCGGTGATTATTTTCGGGGCTCCGCGGGTTCTGAACTTGCCTGGGGCCCCCAAGAGGTACTTTGGAGGCCACGTTGGCCCCCCTGGGAGAACCTGGAGCCACTTCGACCCCCGAGCAGAGTCCAGCGAAGATCGGCCGCCAGACCTTTCTGGGATCTTTCCTGGCCCAGTTTCATCCCAGGGCGAGGTCTGACGGCTAGTGAGACCGAACCTCGGTCGCGGCCTAACCGACCCCTAACAAACCATCCCCTTTCGTGACGCCCCCCTCGCCTCGCCCCAAGACGTATGTATGCGGCTGGGGGGGGAGCTCGAACGGCGAGGATGACGTCACGGAAGGTCCTCCTCCTCCTCCTCCTCCTCCTCCTCCTCCTCTCTTCCTCCTCTTCCTCCTCCTCCTCCTCCTCCTCCTGCTCCCCCTCCTGCTCCCCCTCCTGCTCCCCCTCCTGCTCCCCCTCCTGCTCCTCCTCCTCCTCCTCCTCCTCCTCCTCCTCCTCCTGGATGGTCTACCAGGGGTCAGTTATGTCGCGCCCGAGAACCTCTTGAGGAGAGAAGGGAAGCCGTGGCGACGGTGGCCGCGACGGCCCAGCACCCGGGGGCGTGCCAAGACGGTCCGTGCAGCAGGCAGCAGGCTCGGAGCCTGCGCCTCTCTCACGCCTTCCCCTGGGGCCCTGTCCCCGGGCGGGGACTCCACTTTGTCGACTACAGAGGGTGTGGTCACGCGGGGGTGTGGTCTGCGTTCGGCGCCGTTGGGGCCTGGGGGGGCACGACACTGTCCTCGTCGGGCCTCCTCGGTGTGCCGCGGAGAACTTTCTCGAGGTCCCCGCTCGCCCCCCAGGGTCCCCCAGGATCCCGCAGGGTGCAGGTTGCAAGGCACACCCTTTGCATATCACACCCTTGAAGGGTGTGATATGCAAAGGCTTCGAAGGCTCCGAAGGCTTCGGAGTCGCCGACCACCGCTGGCAGCACTCGACGGCTGTTGCCAGAAGCTGGAGCGGGGGATCGACTACAGGGGGCACCCATGCCAAGAGGCACCCTGCTTGCCTCCAGGGTGCCCTTGGTATTTTTGAGTCTCGATGGTTTTGCTACGGAGAGCGCGGCGTTCCCATGCCAGAAATCAATGGACGTCCTGGGGTCTCAGAATTGGGTTTCTTGTGAAAGGTTTCTTGTGAAAGGTCTCTTGTGGTCGAGCTCCTACTGTACCCGACGGCTGTTGCCAGAAGCAGGGGTAGGGGATCGACTACATAACATATTTACCCCATAAACGATTTCCTCGTACATCTACGAAGCAATACGCAGAAGGCTCCGTAGATCGACGGAACGCTCCACTCGTTTTGTGAGATTCGAAGGGGAACTCAATTATGGGGTAAATCAATGTTGTAATCGATGCTCTCCTTGAGGTTTCCAGGGAGGCCCCCGCGGCCGATCAGATGGGGTGGGAGGATCACGCCGCACCGCCGATTCATCGCAGGTGCATCGGCAATCCGGCTCGATCGGGAGCCTTGAGGCGGGAGTCAATGCAAACGGGGGTCAGCCAGAGCGCCCGATCTTGCAGGATCCTGCAGGGCCAGGGTCGCATTGACCGGGGTTTAGGTTCAGGATCCTGCAGGATCTTGAAGGATCCTGCGTATTAACCAGGGTTTGGGTCCAGGATCTTGCAGGATTTTGCAGGATTCTGCAAGGCCTGACTGACCCGGGTCTGGATTGACCCGGGTCAGCAGATCCCCGACTCGATGCGGAGCCCGAGTTTCGCCAGGCCGACGGTGGCGATGCATTGCCGACGTCGCGGGCGCATCGCCGATACGTCGGCGACGCGTCGGCGATGCGGCGCGTTCCCGCGTTCCCAGGTCCCCATCCATTCGGATCCCATGTGGAAGATCTCTAAGAGCACCCCTTACGAGGTCCAGACGGCCACAAAGGGCTTCAGATTGTAGCGACAAGCTGGGGGCACCCTTATGATTCCCTGAGGGTACGTTTTTTTTTTGTCTCTCTCTCTCTCTCTCTCTCTCTTGGGGGGCCCTCTGGGGGGACCCTCCTTCGTGGCAGAGGAGGGGTGGAGAGGGGGGTGGGCAAGCTAGGTGCGCTCGCGCACCATCTGACATACGATCCCCCCGTCTCATCCATTCCCATTGCGCTGAATTGTCTTCATCCGCGGACGCGTGTCATAGCCGACCTGCAACTCCAGCCCAACGAGCACATCGTGTTATGCGCAGCCGGAGACCGGGGAAACTGCGCGCACAGAGTGAGGAGGAGGAGGTGGCGGGTGAACAGGAGGATGAGCGGGAGAAAAAGGACGAGGACGGACAGCAGCAGTAGCAGCAGCAGCAGGAATTGGAGTGGAAAGAGCGTGAGGAACAGGAGGACCAGAGGAATGCGGAGGAGGGGAACTGAGGGGGGTGACAATCATAGGATCCAGAAAAGTGGCACGCGCTGGGGCGAGAACGCAATTCTGAACAACGGGAGCAAAGCGCCGATGCGAAAATGAGGCCAGCGCTGCAGCGGGAGCACCAGCATCAAACTGACACACCGGAAGCAGTCCGATTGTAAACAAATGTTTGAAAGCAAGACGATATGTTTCAGCTCCTGCGTGTAAGCAACATTTCACGCGGAGAGCGACCGCCATCTTCCGTACGGAGACAGGCGGAAGAGGAGAGTAGTAGTCATATTGTTTTATTGTAGAGCGGAGAGGGGTGAAGGGGGGTGGGGGGAGAGAGGCGGGGAAAGGGAGGGGAGGGGAGAGGGGAGGGGAGAGGGGAGAGTGGAGGGGGGAGGGGCATGGGCGAAAGGGGAGAGGGTCCCCTCAGGGAGCCCCTGGGAGACCCTACAGGGCACCCTGGGCCAGGGGCACCTCCAGCAGCCACCCCCCGAACGCGATGGGCCGGAGGATGGCCGGGCGCAGGGTCCGCCGCGCGACGGGCGCCGCCGCCTTGGCCGGCGCGGCGTGCGGCGCGGCGCGATGCGGCGCCGGAGGGGTCGTCGCCGTCTCTTGGGCGTCGCGTAATGGGGTCGCGATTATAAATGGGGGTGGCACAACTCTAGGCCTCTTAGATGGGATCGGAGTAGATGGGGTCGGAGGATCGTGCAGCAATGCCGATTTATCGGCGATGCGGCTCGATGTGGGGCCCAAATTTTCTCCACGCCGACGTCGCCGATGTATCGCCGACGTCGCCAGTGCATGGCCGACGCATCGCCGATGCATCGGCGATGCATCGCCGATGTATCGGCGATGCGGCGAGATGCCATGAAAACCACGACAGGAGGGTTTTCGCTATTTTTGGCCTCGGGGGGCCCTCGCCGGGCCTCGGGGCCGCCGAAAAGCGACGCGGGATGAAAAACTGGTCCCCGGGGGACTGGGTCGAGGCCTTCAGGGCCGTCGGGGGTCTGGGAATGGGGGGGGCACAACGGCCCCAGAGGGGGTGGGCGCGATAAATGGGAGCGTAGGTGGGGGCACGACACATGACGACCGCCACATACCCCCGCCCCCCCTCCGCCTCTTCCTCACGCGAGGTCCTGGCGACCTCCCCCGCGCGCCTGCGGGTGCGCGCCACCGTGCCTGGAAGATTCGAGGGTGGTCCTGGCCTGGGGGTGCCCCCCCCCCCGGCATTCCGCGCCGCCTGCCGGCGTGATAAATTCAGGGCTTGCTGAAGGTGTCCCTGGCCCTGGCCCAAGGTGCCCCTAGCTTTTCGCTTCATTTTTGAGCTCCTGGGGTCCTCTGAGCCTCGTGAGGGCTGCTCTGGAGGCCTTGGTGGCCTCCCTGGAGACACTGGGGGTACGTTGAGCCAGGGACACTTCTAGCAATACCCGATAAATATGATGGCAGCGAGGGCTGCAGAAAAGGGGCCCCCCTCAAGGAGCCCTTTGGGAACAAAGGGGGACCTCTAGGGCCCGAGAAGGGCACCTTTAAGCGACGCCCAGGCCGCCGTCGATCGCCGGTCCTCGAGATCGTCACGGCAGGAAGAGATCGGGTGGGGCTAGGAGGCTCGAGATTGTCATGAAGGGTCAGCGCCGATCAATCGGCGATCTTTTGCTGATTCCGGCTCGATACTTCTCCATCTGAGTTTATCCCCTTCCCCTTTATTTGTAGTTCTTCCACCGATCGAACTTTTGCATGAGGCAATTCTAAGCGCAGTGTGTCGGGCGGGCCAAGGACGAGGATAGATTTGCTCCAGATCTTTCAGGAACGCTCTCAGAGCGTTCCAGAGCAATATGAGAAGGCCGCGGCGCCCGAGACATCCTCGAGAGCCTCCAGATCTCAGATGTTCTCGATTTGTCCTCGTCCTGGCTTCGTCTTACAAGACACCTCGACTACATGTTGCGGTGACCTTTCGCCGGAGTGACCTCTGGTGCGAGCCCAGTGGGGCCCCCGATCGTTGACTGCGATGCGATCTAGCAGCCTGGTGTTGTCCCTCGAGCGACCACCCCCTTTAACCAGACCCTCGACGTCATGATTTTTGTCAGAACGTCGACCCCCAAGGGTCTCGACCCATTCCCCAGGACCAGTTTTTCTTCCCGAGTCGTTTGTTTGATTGTCTCGAGGCCCAGTAAGGGCTCCCAGAGGCCGAAGACGGGGATAAACCTCTCGTCGTGATTTCTGTCGTGACTCGAGGGGGAGTCTGAGTACGCCGCGCACCCAAGGTTATTCTTGCCTGAGGTCACTCTTGCACGTATATGAGTGTTGGATTCCGAGACAACCCGCACAGTAAGGATGAGCAATTTTGCAAGGTTGCCCTTGCATCCTTCCCCTTCGGCCCCTTCTTGGCCGCTTTCGCTGGCTGGCCGCGCCCAGCTCGCAAAGTGTCGACATGGCCTTCCAAGGCCATTGCATCCTTGTCGTGCGTCCTCATTCTACGGGTTGACTGTATACGGGGATGCATGATCTCAAAGCGTGCCAGAGGACTTTCAGAGCGTCCATGAGCGTTTTAGATCGGGCGAAGGGAAGTTTGACGAACGAGCAAAACGCACCCGTACCCATAAGTGGGACGGAGGGGGCTATGTGTGCATGTTGTCGGATGGGGGTCCCTGCTTGAAGAGCAGCGTCCCCCGAGGTCAGGCAACCCGCACCCATACCAAAATCGAGACCCCCCTCCATCCGACCCCCCTATGAGTATGGTTGCGTGTTGTTCGTTCGTCAAAGTCTGTGCATGTACCAGTCCTGGACAGGCCAATCCTGGGCCCAGGATGGGTGCATATGCCTTCCTGGCCAAGGCAGGGGGGCGTATGCATCGATCCTGGACTCAAGGCTCGGCCTGGCCAGAATTGGTGTCTGTGCATCGTTATATTTCCTTGATCGGAACTGCCGCGGCGCCCGATATATCTTCCAGAACCGCTGGAACTCAGAGATCACGGGTTTGTCCCAGTCCGATGCTGCCCCCGCAGTCTCGGCGGTTCGTCTTACGATGCCAGTTTGAAATTGTATTTGGCATCACCTCACCTCGATGTCGATCTTAAGGGTACTCTCAGTTTCTGAGGGCACATCCCTAAGATTGTCCTCGCTTCTTGCTCGCCCGTCTTAGGGAAGGGGATAAGCTCGAGGCTGGTTACTCGGAGAGTTGGATCGTCCCCACGGCGGGACGGTCCTGGAACTTCTGCAGTCGGAGAGCACCCCCCCGCAGCGGTCTGGGGAGCGGCGCAATCGGTGCCTGTCTGTCCCCCAGACTGTTGCACAGTCTTGCGTGGTCTTCGAAGCTCTCCTGCGGTTGTCGGAGACCCTTGGAGGCTCCCTGCGGGTCGTCGTCGCCAACGTCGCCCCCTGGTCGGACAACAATATTATCGCAACGTCTCAGGGGGCAGGCGGGGGGCCAGCGGAGCTGACTATGACAACTCGGTCTCAGTCAGCGGGACGTGCAGCAACGCCGCGAAGCGGCCTATAGGAAGTACATTTTCAACCACACGCTGCACGAGGGCCCCAATGGGCCAAAGATATAATGTAATTCATCGGGAGGCCGATTGAGATGTGTATAACCTCAACCAAATCACAACAATCATCAAAAACTCGAGTTGCGATCGGCTTCAGAATATTCTCATTCCCACGTGTCGTGAGAGCAGGGCTGGGTAAAGCGTTCAAGGGGGGGAAAGCTTGAGCGGACACGAAAGACAGGCAGGGCAGGAGGAGGAATAGGACCTGCACTGCTATCTTACACGGCCCACCCCTACCACACCACCCCGAGACGCGATCAATTAAGTTTGGAAAACGATCATTATCGCAACGTCTCAGGGGGCAGGTGGGGGGCCAGCGGAGCTGACTATGACAACTCGGTCTCAGTCAGCGGGACGTGCAGCAACGCCGCGAAGCGGCCTATAGGAAGTACATTTTCACATTTTCAACCACACGCTGCACGAGGGCCCCAATGGGCCAAAGATATAATGTAATTCATCGGGAGGCCGATTGAGATGTGTATAACCTCAACCAAATCACAACAATCATCAAAACTCGAGTTGCGATCGGCTTCAGAATATTCTCATTCCCACTCCCGCATCTGATGTGCCTGGCGTAGCCGAAATACTTCAGGTTGTAGTCCGGGGTGGGCGGGTGGGGACCACAACATTCTCATCATGCGATCGGCCAAGAGCACATCGGGGTGGTGGTCGCGCCCGTAGGCCACACACCTCTAGGGAGCCCTCGTATGGCGCCCCTAGCCGCCCACTCGGGCGCCCCCGCTTGGCCTGTCGCTTCACTCTCTCCACCATCCAGTTGTCACGAACTCCGTGGCGACCTCTTTCACCTTCTTCATCTTCAAGTTCGTCTTGTTGCTGTCGACCAGCTGCCTCTGCTGCTTGCTGTAGTTGGTGCGAGGCCCCCACAGCTCGGGAAGTCTCGGCATCCTGGCCGTCCCAACTGATGTCAGCCTCGTGCGGCCTTGCCCTATCCTGCTCCTGCCCGTAGACGTCGTACTGCCTGAGGGTCCCGATGGCTTCGTCCAGGAGCCCCCCTTTCAGAACGTAAGCGGCGATGGCGAAGACGGCCTCCTCCGGCCACTGGCCTCCCTCTACAGGGACGACCAACCTCTTACAACTCTTTAAGCTTCGCAAGGCCAAGGGGAGCTGGCTCTTCAGCTCAGGCCAACTCCCCAGTCGCCCTGACAGGAAGATCGACCCCCAGGTGGGGCGGAGTCGGTCTCGGTAGCACTTCATGTCCCTGCAGTCGGCCAGGGCGTGGCCCATGGCGCTCGTGCACCGAAGCTCCCAACCCTTGTCGACGCGGTAGCTGAGAGTGTCCTGCACCTTCGGGGCCCACTCTACCGTGATCACGTCCGCCACGGAGCGGGTGAATCGCCTTGTGGATCCGCCCTCGCGGATGCCCAGGTACGTCTCCTTCTCGTAGTTGTCCCACTCCTGCGGCCCCCGCCTCTGCAGGGGAACGTCTCCTACCGTGTGCGGCTTCTGGCGCATCGCTCCGACGGGGTGGGTTGCCTCCAATGCCAGGGCAGCGAGCCACCATCGTATCCCGTACCCGTGTGGCCCAGGTCGCGTAGATTGTGAGGTCGGCTGTCCGTCGGAGCGGGGTGTCGGTCGCAGTGGGCTGCCACCGTCTCGGGCGCTGTTCCCAGGGGGCGTCCTGGAGAGAGGCCTTCGGCGATGTTCAGCTCCAGCGGGACGTAGCGGTAGTGCCCGTGGCCCAGGCGTAACAGGGCTGATGAGCTCTGATGGCCCTCGCCTGGGGCTCCCTGGGCGACCATGCCGCTGGCGAAGCTCAGGACCTTCAGCGTCCGCCTCCGTGGCGATCTGGCAAGGTGTCGGAGCACGCCCACCACGGTCCGCATCTCGCTGGTGTTCGTGTGCTCCGTGCTTCTTCCCCTTCCGACGTAGAGTGGCCGCCATCTCGCAGGTGGCATCCAAGCAGGGGACAGCGGGGGGGACCTCGATCTCCGCCCCTCCCGGCCCCGGCGGCCCGAATGGCGTCGTAGATGTGGAGGCCCACGAGCACGCTGGATCGGGGCCCTTTATCTCCTTCGTCATGCGGGCCAACGCCTCGAGGATCGCCCTCCCTCGCGCGGCGCACCGCGGGGGCTGGAAAGCCTGGGCGGAGGCGGTGCACATGTCGGGGCGGCCCCGCTCCACTCGCCCCTCGAATATCGCTGGATGCCTCCCTCGGTGGTTGCCTCTCGGGCGGAGACGGCCCGCGGCGAGGTCCAGTGCGTCGTCGTAGACCCCGAAGATGCCCTTCATGGTCGACTCCATCGGCGAAGCTCCGTAGCGGCCCTGGTCGATCTGATGGATCTGGCCGCCCGCCTCCTCGCAGAGGCAGGCCATATCGGGGGGGTTCCCGATGGACGTGTACAGGTCCTCCTCTGGGTCCGCGGGGTGATCTGTCAAGCACAGGCCACCAGTTCGGCAAACCTCGTGGACCGCCTGCATGGCCGTGAGCAGGTGGCGCGACCCAAGGTCCAGGCGGATGTGCTCGAAGGTGGTGAGTAGTATGTCGCTCCGCCCCCAAGGCTCGAGGCGCGTCCGCGGGGGCCTGGGCCTCTCTTTCAGGAGGCATGCTCGACTCCAGGTAGAACATGGCGGCGGGGCAATCACTGCGTGGGAGTGCCCGTCGCGCGTCTGACCCAGAATCGCGCTGACCAGCTTGTCGTTGGGGCGGTCGTGCTTCGGCTCGATCACCGAGCCGATGGACCAGACCTGGATCTCGTAGCCGTCGCACTCCGCCCGCGCGTAGATGGCCTCCTCCAGATCTCCCTCTCGGCGCCTGCCCGCGAAGAGGTAGAACGCCTGGTTGATCCTCCGGCTGACCCGCGGCGGAGGTGTAGCCGACGGGTCGGCGAGCTCGCCCACGTAGTTGGTGCACCCCCCAACGTGGGGGACCCAGACGTCGGTGGCGATCGTCCACCCTCTCATCTCGGTGTAGCCCGTGGCCGTCCTGACCTCCTCCAGCGAGGCCTCGGTGACTGCGACCCCGTGGCCATTGTCCTTGGAGTCCGTCACACCCGTCATGGACACCTGCGAGAGCCAGGGCGCCTCGAGATCCGTGTGCTTGAGCGTGGTGCAGTAGGCCAACGTCGTCAGCCCCCCCCCCCTCGCCGCGTCTGGTAGGCAGAACGGCGTCCTGGCAGCCGCTGGGTGCCTCATCTCGCGGTAGACACGGTCGCGGATGGCGAGGCCCACGCGCTGAGAGACGGCCGCCCACGCCCACAGCTTCACGGTGGCTCCGGGGTCCAGAAGGTTCGCACCGCCAGCCCCAGCGCCGCCAGAGCCAGGCCACACGTGCGATCGATCTGGGCCGAGACAGTGTAAGGTCGGCCTCGAATGACCACATCCCACGACTCGATCCCCTCGCCTTCTCTCTCCTGGTGGACGGGGAGCCCGACCTTCCCCAAGTAGTACTTGACTCGGGCCGTCAGCTTCCTCATGACCTCGCTCACTGGCTGCCGCCCGCTGGCGTACGAGGCCACGACCGCGTAGTCGTCCATGTACGCCCAGCTCCCTGACTCGAGATCGACGGGCCCGATCAACTGGTGCGTCGGAGCTCCGTAGACCAGGCGCGCATCCCCGGTTCCCGCCCAGAGCCTGCGCGCCGTGAGAGCCTTCGGCCTGGAATGGGCCAGAGGCAGGAGCCACGGTCGGCCCTTGACCGAGACCTTCACCGCCAGGAGGGGCCCGCCATAGGGGATGACGTAGCCCTGCCTGGCGGTCCTCATGTAGTCGAAGAACTCGTGGAGGGGCAGCCCCCCCAAGACAAAGTAGAGCCAGACATCGGGCAGCGTCTCGAAGCGGTCGAACCTGTCGGGGATATCGACCACCCCTGTGTAGACCACGTCCGCCTCGCCGAGGTTGGAGAGGTCCAGGTCGGTCGGGGTCGCGGAGCTGCCCAGGGGCCCGTGCCTGGGCGTCTGCCAGCGGAGGTTGGCCCGCCTCCAGTCCCAGATGGCGCGGACCTTGCGCCTGACGGGGCCGAGGGGGTCCGCCTCCTCCCGCTAGCACTTCTGGATGACCCCGAAGAGCGGCATGCCCTCGACCAGCTTGTCGGTGGTCTCCAGCATCCCTGCCTCCCAGGGCTTCTCGACCAGATTGGGAGGAAATGTCCTCGATCGGAAAGACGAATCTCGGTGGAACTTTTGGCCCCTCAGCTCCCCGTCCATGGCGGGGTGGGGCTGGCGTGGCATCCTTCCCGCACCGTCGGAGAGGTCCTCGGTGGCGAGCGGGCAGATGTCCACGGTCCTGGCAGGGCTGGTCTCTGGTGGCGGGCGAGCAGACTCCCCCGCGTCGACGGAGACCACCACGCTCTTCGGTAGCATCTCTCATCCCTTTGAATCCTTTCCCAGGGCAGCAAAAGCCCCTTCGCCTGAGCACGGCGAGGCCCGATCGGCCGTGACGCGCCAAAGGGCAGCGTCCTCGTCCACCTTGATCGCGGCCACCTGGCTGCCCCAAGCTAGCCACGCCTCCAGGAGCGTCCTCGAAGTAGCCCTCTGGAGCGGTGTCGCCCGCTCCCACGTGGCCGACGGCCCAACGCCCTCGTCCGCTCTGGCCCTGCCCCGACATGGGTAGGGCATGGATCGGAGCAGCCCGTCGGCGCGAGCTCACACACGTCGTAGTGCGCCTTGATGCGTCGGCCCCGCGCGGTCCGCCACCACCAACCAGGGCAGCAGCGGTCAGCCCGGCAGAGGGTCTCGGTCTCGAGGAACGGCTTCGGGCGGAACGCCCGCGGCTGCTGTCGAGGTAGACGATGGAGAAGCGTGTGGATGGAGAAAAACGGGCGTGTCGTCGCCTCCCGAGGGATGCGGTGTCACGCGAAAATATCGTCGCGACCAGCACGAGCACCACCACAGCTATCGGGAGAGTGAGCCCACAAGAGTGGCCGCCGTCAGAGCGGACGGAACGGTAAACCGCCAGCCTCTCCCTCAAGTGCGGGGGGCCCCGCAGGGCTCCACGGACGGGGGAGACCATTCCCCCGTCTGCTCGTCCTCCTCCGTAGCTGCGTCCGAGCCCTCCATCTGCGGATACGTATGTTGAAGAACCCTCTGCTGCAGCCTGGCCGTCAAGTAGCGCTCCATTCTCGTGAGCGCCTCCTCGCCCTCCGTGAGAGACCTCCAGTCCAGCTCGTCCGTGAGGTCCCAGCGCACCCTGAACATCCACTTGTCGGCCCCGCTGTCCCGAGGCTGCTTCCCGTCGATGATGCCTGCCGCGTCCTCGAACGCCCGCATCGGCGCGTAGACTCGGGCGCACAGGGTCTCGTACCTCGCCGTCTGGGTGATCTCGGGCGAGGCCTCCGACCTCCGATCCAGCTTCATGCAGTGCAGCCTCCTCTGGTGGCCGAGGTGGTCGCGACTCGGGTAACTGGGGCGAACCCAGTCCGTCGCGAACTTGCCCAAGCTGGCGTCCGTCCCGTAGGTCTTGAACAGCAGCTCTGGCGCCACGTAGGAGGTGAGGCCCGCGAGGCGGGCGGCGGCGGGCAGCGCATCGATCTTCCCGAGGTCGGCCAGCGCCTGCTCCCTGGGGCCCCCGCCTACCTCCATCAACGGCTCGGGGCTCCCCCCCGCGCCCAGCAGCGTCTCCGCTGTCCCCAGGTCGATGGAAGGACACGCCGCAGCACCCGGCGTGGCCGCCGTGGGCGACGCGGCCTGCGCGGGCTGGCATCCCTGCGAGGCCTTGTCCGCATTGCTCGTGTCCTCGAAATTCTTCAACCAGTCGATCATCCTGTCTACATGCCGGTCCAGGCGGGGCTCGGTCGCGCCACGGGGTCATCATTTCCCGCTGGCGTGACTGCTCTCTCCAGGGGACGTTGCCGACGAGGTGCTCTGACTCGTGCGGGCACGACGCGACCCCGACCGTGGACGGATGATCTCGTCGAACAGGCTGCTCCCCGTGGCTGGCGTCTCCTGCGTGCCCTTGGCTGGCACCGACTCGTCCGACGAACCCGCCTGGGAGAGGCCCGCCTCCCCGTCGCTGTCCCTGGAGATCCCTGGAGGCGTTTCCCCCTCTAGCCGTTGCGATGGCATCTGTTGGCAGCAACTCCAGAGACCTGGCCTGAGGGCCACCGACGCGGTGAGGATCATGATGGGAGTTTCGAGCCTGCCGCCTAGGTAGAGGTCGCGATAGCCGCCTCGGACGTCGTCGGCTACGAGAAGCGAGTGGTGGCCATCCTCGAGCTCCTCCATCACCCATCGCATCCACCGCCACAGGTTGCCAGAGATGGCCACTCCTCCGGAGACGATGGCGAAACCCACCGTCGGCCCCCAGCTCCATGTACTCCACGCGCCAGCCAGCCCAGAGCGAAACCAGGACAAGGAGGCCACATAGCCATGAGCGCTGGACAGATACAGCTCGGCCTCGAGCGGCCTCTCCCGGGCCTTCTCCAGGACGCCCGTCCTCTCGCTGGCCGCGGGGGCAGGGAAGGAAACGTAGTCCCAGCCAGGCCGCCGACGACTCGACCGCTTCGTCCGATCCTTGATGCCGCCCACCAAGATGGCGTGGTCCAGCTTCACGTAGATCCAACTGGGGTCGTTCTTCTTCTTCTTCGGGTACATCCGCACTTGCCCCCGTCACGGGGCCATCGTCCGATAGAAGGGGCTCCATCGTATCACGCGACACATGCGAACCCGCCGATAGTCGTGGAAGCTCAGCCGCTCCGACTCTCTCGTGTCCTTCTGGGACGCGTCGTCCTCGGGCTCCACCAGCGGCCTCGAGAGGGGCGCGTCGAGGACCCCCCAGTCCCCGATGTACGAGAGCAAGGCAGCGTTGGCGACCCACCACCGCCTCGCCGTGGTGCCGACGATCAGCGCCCGCGCCGTGAGCGCCCCAACTGGTGGGGCGGAGATGCGAGCGCGAGCTCCTGGCCCGAGAGACCTCGAGCCAGAAAAAGCTTGAGCGGACACGAAAGACAGGCAGGGCAGGAGGAGGAATAGGACCTGCACTGCTATCTTACACGGCCCACCCCTACCACACCACCCCGAGACGCGATCAATTAAGTTTGGAAAACGATCATTTGCTGGCTGGGCGCCGGGGCACGCTCCGCCGCTCCGTCCCTTCGTCTGCTCTTCCCCTCTCCGTGCTAGTCCTCCTCCTCCTCCTCCTCGTCCTCCTCCTCCTACTCCTCCCTTTCCCTGCTTTTTTCCTTGTTTCTGTAATCATTTTTTGTTTGGGGGGATGGCAGAGGATGCAGCACCTGGGAGGGGGAACTGGGAGGCGCGTGGAGGAGGAGGAGGAGGAGGAGGAGGAGGAGGAGGAGGAGGAGGAGAAGGAGAACTCCACCCTCCTCTTCCTCCTCACCATCCCCCCGTCCTCCTCTCCCCCCTCGTTCTGCACCTCCTTCTTTTTCCACCACTTGCTCCTGCCCCTGCGTCCTTATTTCCCATCTCCCCGAGCTGATCATCACCTGACAACGGCGACGCGCCGCTGCTCTGTCGAGATCCGCACTCTCCCTCGGTGTTGAGACGGATGTTCTGCCGCGCAAGCCAGCGATTGCCACGACCTGCAAGTTGGGAGCCCATTGGCCGGTGTGCGGAAGGTGCAGCCGAATCCGGGCACATTCCAGCCGCAATCCGCGAAAGGAGGGACGGTGTGCTCGAAGCTTCCCCTCCAAACCCGAGCGTTGCCGTGGGCTTCACAGGCGCGATCTGGGTCGCAGTCATGCGACTTTTGGTCGCGCAATATGGTGAACAGTCATTCTGGCTATTAGAGGAGCGTTCCCGAGTTCTTCGTCGTGGCGCTTCGCCTCAACGGAGTGGAGTCCGTGGTGCTCAGGGTGGAGTCTTGCTTTGACCTGACCTCGCCATGGCGTCCACTCCACTCCAGCCCCCTCGCGAGATGCTCCACGTGGTGGCGATACAAAGGTGCTGCGTTTGTTTGATTCAAAGATTTTCGGCGGCAGGCCCATGGGGGGAAGGAAAAGGGGGCGGGCCTGTTCAAAGGCCCTCGGGAGGCCCTCCGGCGCTCTGGGAAGTGTTCTCAGCCGAAACGTTTCTGAAGGCGCCCGAACGTTTCTGTACTGTCCTCCGCAATGTCTGTTCGGGCGCTCTAAGCCTTCCTCGAAGACACCCGAGACGTTTCCGAGGGCGCGAGGGCCTCCGAGACGCCCCGCCGCCTCTGGGGAGGCCCGCCCCCTCGCCCTATATCCCCCCCGCGGCGCGCCGCCGAGGCCTGGGGTTTTGGGGTCGGCGACCACCTGTTCGTGGTGATGTTCAGATGCGACTCCTGGGAGGTCAAGTTCTGATTTTGCCCTGGTCCGAAATCCAGCTTAATGCGGCATGATCCTAGTTACCTAATCTGGCTTAGTCTCGCCTAATCCTGCCTAATCCGGTTTAATCCCGCCTTGTCCGAGGCCCACTCCAGCGTAACGGCCCCCCAAATGGGGCTTACTCCGCCTCAATCTTTACGACGAAAACCTCCCAGTAGTTGCCTCCCAAGTGATGCGCCCGAGTCATGCGGAGTCCGCGTGGGGGGCCCCCGGTGGCAGTGAGCGGCGGCCCCGCGCGCCCGGCCCGAAGCAGCGGCTGTTCTTCAGAGGAGCCAGGCGTTGGCAGCAGTGTGTTTCAAGAGGTTTCGGGGGCGGCCAGGAGGGGGGTGCTGGCTAGGGGGGGGTGGATATCATGACGTGGGCCATGATGGTTCCCCAGGTTTCATGGCACCTCTTCTTATTGAATCGCTTCGCTCATTCCGCCGGCCCGTGATATGGCATCGCTGGTTTTTGTCTGTGTGTTCGTTGCCCATGTTGCGCTCTTGGGGGCGGGTGTCGTTCGGACGCGTTGCGTGGGGAGTTTTGATGGTGAAGCAGTTCCCTGGGGGTCGTCTCTCGATGGGGCGAAATAGAGTCGTCGTCAAGATGCTTCTTTGGGGGGCCTCTTGGGGTCTGTTGAGAGGCCGTTCGGGGGCGCCTGGGAGACATGTTTGAAGCCTTCTGGGGCTTCTTTTGGGCCTCCTGGGAGTCTCCTGGGGCCTCTTGGCGACATCTTGGGGCCTCTTGGAGGCCTCTTGGGGCCTCTTTGGGACCTCCTGGGCGCCTTCTGGGACGGAGGGCTCCATTTTTGAGTTCTCTGTATCCCTCCTGAGTCCCTCTTGGGCCCGTCTTGGGGCCTCTTGGTCCGTCTTGGGCGGCACTTGGGCCGTCTTGAGGGCTCTCTTGGGTCGTTTCGGCGCCGTCTTGGAAGCTTCGTGGGCCGTCTTGGAGCGGTCTTGGGGGCCTCTTGGGCCGTCTTGGAGCGTCCGGAAGCCGAAAAAGCTAGAACACAAAAAGCATCGACAAAACCAATGAAAATCAACGATTTTGGCCTCTTGGGGCTCTCTTCGGAGGCCTCTTGGAAGGCTCTTGGGGCGTCTTGGAGGCCTCTTGGGCTGTCTTGGGGGCCTTTTGGGCCGTCTTGGGGTCATCTTCGGCGTCTTCGAGCGCTCTTTGGGCGTCTCGGGGGCCTCTTGGGCAGTCTTGGGGGCCTCTTGGGGCACTCTGAGCGCGCTCTGGGGAGCCTGAGAGGCCGCACCCAGAAGGAAAACCATCTCTGAGTAGACTTGGTCGGGCGGCGGTCGGGCGGCGGTCGGGGCGTTGGTCGGGGTACTTTTCGCCGGGGGACCCCCAGGGGCCGCCCCGCGCGCGCGAACTAGAAATACTGTTAATACTGTTAACCAGTTACCGGAGATCTTAGCACGCCCTGGCCCGTTGGGCCGGCGAATTTCAATACGTCCCTGGCCCCCCCCTTGGCCGCACACATGCCACCGGCCATGATTTGCGCCCGCCCTCTTGGACGCCACCCTCTTAGCCGCCCCGAAGATTTGCAGTGCTTCCAGGATATTCTAGATCCCATCGTGGTCACACGGGCTGCTAACACGGGGGCCGGCAGATGCTCCCAAATTTCTGGAACGTGCAGTGGGGGCCCATGCCAAGAACCACCCTGCTTGTCTCCAGGGTGCCCTGGGTTTCTTGGGGTTCGATGGTTTTGCTGTAGAATGCGTGACGTTCCCTCACCAAAAATCAAAGACGTCCTGGGGTCTCAGGGTTGGGGTTTCTTGTGGAAGGTTTCTTGTGGTCGGGCCCCTACTGTATCTTGAGCCAATCTCGTCTTTCTCGCCCGAGGATGCAGCAGCAGTCACTCGGACACAGCAGTTGCGAGCCGCACGCAGGCAACCAGCCGCCCCAGCTCGCCGAAGTGCCCGGCGACCCGGGCGCCCCGCGCGCTTCCGAGGCTGGGAGGCTCGGGCCGACTCGCCGATGCAGCGGCGATGCGGCTCGATCAGGAGCCCGATTCGGGTTGACCCAAAATGGGGTCCAGCGACAAGGGGGTGGTGCAATAGATTTGGTGCAATAGAGTGGTGGGGTTGCAATAGATTTGGGGCGTGCAATACATTCCGGGGCGCAATTGTATTGCTGGGTTTTCGCGTGCGAAACATTAGTTGCAATATAATGCAATACAATTCTCTGGCGCAGTACATTTGCAATACAATTGCCCCAAATCTATTGCACCCCCCCTTTTAGCTGGACCCCCTTGGGTCGCAAGGACCGATTATCTCAATGCCGAGGTCACCAAGGCCTCGGCGATGCGCCGGCGCTGTGGCGCCATCCTTCAGCCACGCGAAGAGGGGGGTAGGGGGAGGGGGGAGCACTTCTATGAAGGACCACTGCTTCTTAGAAGGCGCGGGCCTTCACTCTCTTTCTCCCTCTCTCTCTATATATATGTATGTATATGTATCTATATAGCCAGCGCCTTCCAAGAAGCAGCCTCCTTCTAAGAAGCCTTCCCCCCTCCCCCTACCCCCTTGTGCGCGCCGCTCCCGGAATAAAGCTCAGCGCGCGAAATAGTAAGCGGGCTGTTTCCCGGAAGAACAAGACAATTTCCCGGAGTTCCCTTTTGGCAGCCACGGGCTTGCCAGCCTTCGCCCGGTTTCTCTGACTCTCTCCACGCCGACGTCGCCGATGCCTCGGCGATGCACCAGCGCTGTGGCGCCATCCTCCGACCCTTGGGGAGCGGCAGCGCAGGGCTCCAGGCATGTTGATCCTTGCCTCCTCCTCCTCCTCCTCCTCCTCCTCCTCCTCTTCTTCTTCGGAAAACCGCCGCGAGCTCCTCGAATCAGGCACGGCGAGCGAAACGAAACGAACAGATTCAAGAGAATCACCGAGCCTCCCCTGACTCGTCTGGCCAGGCTCTGTAGCCTGGCCGGAGTTTGCCCGCGGCCAGGCACCTGATGACACGAGCCCCCACTTTCTCCGAGTCATGGGCTCGCAGGGCCTGGTCGGCTACTGTACTTTAACGGGGCCCTTTCCCCCTCGAGATCGGGCCCCGCAACAACCACAAACTTCGCACGAAAACGCACCCCTCGTTACATTCAGACGGTGAGACAAGTGCAAGGACTCGGGCCTACCCGCGCAGTCCCCCCCCAAACCATTCCATTTCCTGCCCACGTTCGGCCCTAGTCCCGCACTCCGTGCAGCGCCAACCCTTACGGCCGCGGGTCGGGGCACGGGCGGTCCTGCGGCGAGCCTCCTCCTCCTCCGCCAACACCTCCGCCCTCTTCCGCTCCTTCAGCTGAGCCACCCTGGCCGCGCGGTCGGACGGACCGTGCAGGGCGCGGGCCTGGGTGGCGATGCTGTGGGCCACGGCCAAGTGGTGCTGCTGGACCTGACGGGCGAGGCGGTCAGCCTCCATTAATTGGCCTACGGCAGCGGCTGGGGCGTGACACTCTCGGGCATTCTTTTCCGCCCCCGCATCAGCAACCCCATTCGCGAACCAAAGAGACTCTCCTACCTGCTCGGGTCTGGCGTGAGATTTGACCTTGGTCATTCAGACATTTTTGCCTGCAGCAACTCGCCGACACTTCTTCTAGGCTGAGCGATTAACAGAGTGACGATGACCTGACCCTTTCCCGAAGGCCTTGACCACGCACGCTCTATCGACGGCCAGGTCAACGTCACCCTCCGTGTTCTTGAGCACGGCACCCTGCAGTTCAGCAGAAAGCATTGTTTGCTTGAAACCAGGGAGGAGGGCCCTACCCCATGCCGCTAGCGTACAGTCCCTGTTCACACTAAAACCCCAGGCGCATCTACGGAGTCTCGGCTCATACGAATACGGACCCCCCCCCTCCCCCCCCCCCCCCCCCCCCCCCCCCCCCCCCCCCGACCCATCGGACCCCGCCACATCCAACTTACAACTTACAAGGGACCAGCCTGCAAAGACGCTGAGAAGGTGGGAGCGGCCGCGGTCACCGCATCAGCAATTGACTGGGTCCAAGGCGCGGGGGGGGGGTCCTCTGAGCCAGAACATCGGGGCCGTCAGCGCGCCTTCCCTGGTCCGTTCCAGGAGCTCGAGATGGGCCCCAGGGGTCTCGGCATTTTTGGGGCCCTCCCACATTTGGTGGAACAGCGTTTCCTCCAGGGCACCACGCCGTGGGCGCGCGGGGGATTTGGGGGCAGGGCCAGCAATGGGCGGGCCAAGGTCCCCGAGATCCCAGTCCTCGGGCTCTCCACATGGCTGGCATAACACCTCGCCCGATTGGGCAGCAAGGTCCACCATGTGGTCGAAATCGTCAGCAGGGGGGCGACTACCAGCAGAGGCAGCCGCCGCAGTAGGAGGGAGGTCAGCCACTGCGCTGATGGCCTCGCCTGCCGCCTGGAGGAGGGGGGGCGAGTCCTGGGCCTGGGTGGGTCCCTGCGCCCCCTTTGCCTTGCAGCCTCAGCCCCCAGCCCCCCCCTTCCCCCCCCCCCCCCCCCTCCCCTCCCTCAAAGTCCAAACCGTTTGGAATTGGGCCACATGGCCCCCCGTGATAACCATCTGCAGTACGGCAAACTTATCATAGTCTTGGCGGCTCTTGAGCCTGCTTATATGCTTGAGTGCCGCCATCAGATCCCCCCCCAAAACTCCGCCCCCCCCCCCCCCCCCCCCCCCCCCCCCCCCCCCCCCCGCATGGCAATGCTTGCTGGCCATCTGCCAGGGTCGAGCTTCAATTGCACAGCCTACGGCGAACTCGAAAAGGCGATCTGTATCTCCTTCTAACCGGTCAAAAACTTCCCCCTCCGAAGGGGTCAATCCAGCGCCAGGGCCCAGGCGCTTCCCAGCCTAGATGAAGCAGGTTGGCGACGACGGCCCCCCGCGATGCAGATCTTTTCCTGGGCAATCCTGAGCACTGAGATTCGAGAGTGCAAGCAGCGTGAGCGAGGTGCTTTGCAGGGCCTGTCCACGCGTGCACTGTTGCCTTTTTGCCCCTAGCGCCCCCTTGCTTGCGCATAGAGGCGCGGAGTGACAAGGAAGCTCGATGGGTCGAGCTTGAGCTTTTGGAGTTCAGGAAAAGGGTCGAGGAGATTGATGCCACTGCGCGATTCCGCCGACCGTTCGCATGGTAGCGGGGCTTCGTGGTCGACACGAAGGTCTGCGATGAGTGGAGATCATCGAGGAAACGTCCCAAGCTGGGATGGAGATCCAAAGACTTGGCAGACATGCAGGCGGAAGGCCCTCCAGTACCAGGAGAGCACCAAACGAGAAGAGCGGTATCTGCGCGGCCCGAGACTCGAGGCGAAGCTCACGGGCCGGGCCCAGGTGGCGGTGGAGTGTTGCAAGCCGGCGGCTCTCACGGGCTGACGGCGTAGAAAGGTTCCGGGCGTGGCTTGAGCGACCTTGCTCACGCCAGGCAGTCCCGGACGTGGGTCAGGAGCCGGAGACGTTCCTGATCAGGGCGGAACGCTAGAAGCTGGAGCCCATGCAGCAATGGACCGATCGCTTCGAGACAGGCTACCAGTACCTGAGGCGCGCGCTGGGGCATGCAGCCCAAGTCCCGAGCTCGTCGTCAGGAAGGAAGCCGGAGAGACCATTCAGATGGATCCAGGTCGAGAGGGAATGGCCATGGGATGACATGGATTGGACATGGGAGTACTTCGACGGCCTGCCTGACGACGCGACTGAGACATCCCACCACCGGAGTGCTGCCGACCCCGACGCTGAGGCCGAGGAGGAGTTCGGGAACATACCTGAGGTCTTCCCAGCGACCGCCCTCGGCTGGCGGATGCTGGCGCGGTCTGGTCTCGACCCCCGTGAGCGCGCGGCGATCGTGACCACGACGGGGGGCTCGCTGGACGTCGACCTCATTCGCGAAGAGCTGATCTCGAGCTGGGAAGACGACGACTTGGCGGTGAGAGATGGGCACTCCAAGTGCCCGAGGGTATACGCGGCCCAGCTCGAGAATGACGATCGAACATGGCTAGAAGGTGCAGAGGACGAACCAGACGCAGGCAGTTTCGCGGCTGACCAAGAGCACCCAGAGCCACGCGAGGATGAGCCAGACCAGGTGGAGGCCAACGACGAGGACATCGAGGCGCACCTGGCCACGCAGCGCGAGGAGGACGAGGCGCCAGCGGCAATCCACACTGCCCAGCGCACCCTTCTTAGCCCGCGAGGCGCAGGCGGACAGCCGCCTGAGCAGGGGCTTATGCCGTGGAGGTCGGCCTGATGGCAAGGGAACTGGCCGTGGATTCCCAGCGGGATCACGTCGGCCGATGCCCCCCCAGTGCGGCGCCGAACAATAGCCAAAACAAGCGGCGGCCGATGCCAGGTCTTGCCGCCGAGCAAGAACCAAAAGAAGCGCGCGAAGTGCGGCGGCACTCGCTGGGTGCAGGACTGTCAGGATCGCCACGACCCTTGGCTCAAGCCAGGGGCAACGGGCCCACCAGAGGCCAGCGCGAAGGTAGCGAGCAGCAGGGAGTTGCTGGAGTTCAACCTGGCGGCGTCGATGGTTACCGAGCAGGGGCCTGGGGACTCGAGAGGCGAGGCGATGATCGCGGACCAGGCGATCCGAGAGGGCAAGGGGATTGTCGACCTAGGCTGCGCGGACGCCATGGGCGGCGAGCGCGCGGCCGACATTGTAGCCCGCAAGAACATGGAGAAGTACGGCGACGCGAGGCTGCGGGAGGTGGACCGGGACTACCAGCCAGTCTACAGCTGAGGGAACGGCGAGAATCAGCGCGCCTACGGCCAGGCGAAGTTCGGCATCACCGGCGGGGGCATGGAGGGTGACATCGCCATCGACGGATTTGCGAAGGACGCCCCGATCCTCGTGCCCAAGAAGGTGCTGCAGAGGCTTGGGGCCGTAGTTGACTGTGACACCGGAGTCGCGGCGTTCGTGAAGCTGGCCCCGGGGATCCCAGCGCAGCTAGAGGAGTCACCAGACGGCGGGCACTTCTACATGAGCTTGGTGGGCGACCTGCCTGAGCAGAGGGTCCAGGGCCCGGCCGAGCTGCATAATCCCAAGATGATATGCAACCACCTCTCTGAGTGGAGCACGGCGTGCGTGGCGGCGTGCCAGGGCTCAGACCTCAGGCCAGACGGATGCGCAGAGTGAGTCGAGTCATGCATGGATCGATCGTCGTCTGCTCCTCTCGGCGACGCCGCCCCCAGCTTCCCCCAGGACAGCTTCCAAAGCACGCGGTAAGAGCTCGGGCATTTTGCAGCCACTCGGGCTCGTGCCCGGCGGGGCGGTCCGCGTCGAACGCGAACGTTAACGCGCAGCAGCCAGCAGCCCCTGATCCTCCAGAACCCACATATTCCAGGCCAGAGGCCGTTGATGGCAGAGCGATGCGCTGGGGCGGCCTCCTCTGCGGGGCCGTTCCGCTCGCCTGCATCAGGGCGGTCTGCCGGCGCGGCTCGGGCGCGCAGGGCGCCGGCGCCGCGCCGTGCGGTGCTGGGGCTCGACGGGGCGGAGGTTGCACAAGTACTCCAGGAGTTTGGCCTGCCCCGCAGTCCGGCCTGGAGCGTGGACGAGCTGAAGCAGGCCCCCAGGCCCCCAAGGAGAACATGTCCCCGAAGGCAGAGACGGCCGCGCAGTTCGAGATGAAGGGTCTCGACTACACGAAGAATGCCCAGCTGCTCGCGAAGGCGACGGAGGTCGGAGCCCACGCGACGCTGGGCATGACCAACCCTTCGCTCAAGTCTGCGATCCGTAAGGCGATTCTCCAGAGGCACGCGCCGGAGCCGACCGACTACATGGGCTTCGGGAAGTACGGAGCCATGACGTGCCATCAGGTCCTGAGCCATTGCCCCTCCTACGCGGCCTGGTGCCAGGCAGAAAGGAACGCCGGCAGCAGCTGGGAGCTGGCCGGGTTTGTCTCGTCGTTCAACGAGCAGGAGGTTGCCCGCGTGAGGGGGATGACCAGGGCCCCGGGGAGGTCCCGACGGAACCGCAGAAGGCTCGATGGGGGAGCGAGGTCATCCCGCCGAAGGACGATGGACGCGATGATGGAGGACGAGCTCGAGGAGCAGGAGAGGCTGGAAGCCGCAGCCCAGGAGGAGAGGGACACGAACCAGTTCATCCAGCAGCTGATGCTGACCACCCTGAGCCAGCTCAGCCAGCGACTGGAGAAGCTCGAGGGACAGCCGAGCTCCAACGGCGAGAGCTTCGTTCCAGCGGGTTCCAGTCCGAATGGTCTGGCCGATGTTTGAACCACACGAAGGAGCTGGATCCCAGGAAGCAACGCTGGCTTGCGAAGTGCATCATGGAGAATGGCCACACGGAGGACTTCTACGCACTGCTAGCCCATGGGGGGATCACGCTCATGGAAGTGGCGCGCAGCCCGGCCTCCATTCTGAGCACCAAGATGGCGAAGTTTTTTTTGTTTGGGGGGGGGCGCAGCACGGCGAGTCAGCTCCTGGAATGGCCACGAGCTCGGGGCACCTGCTAGGGGGCCAGAAGGCCAGGGATGCACGTGATGACGCTGAGCCTGACCACCTGTGGGTCAGCATGCGGCGTGGGCCCCTGTCGAGCCTCGCTCTCGGCTTCAACGGCGCCGACCCCCTGAGGGCCGAGGCCGCCAGGAAGCACAGGCTCCATGCGATCAAGAAATATTGTCGCGGTGCATCTGGTGCACGACCAGGTGGCGCAGGGGAAGCACGCGCACTGGGAGTGGCCCATCAAGTGCGAGGGTTGGGGCCGCAGGATGATCGGGCAGATGATCGAGGACTGCTCGATGACGGCGGTCAAGGACGCCGGGTGCTAACTCGGCGCGAAGAACGAGA
The DNA here is from genome assembly GCA_963575745.1 of Prorocentrum cordatum. Taxonomy (NCBI): domain Eukaryota; class Dinophyceae; order Prorocentrales; family Prorocentraceae; genus Prorocentrum; species Prorocentrum cordatum. The sequence continues at coordinate 99,948 of CAUYUJ010021451.1, forward strand.
AGGGCCAGCCCTGTCTCAAGGAGCGGCCGATCGCCGCGACATCTCCGAGGACGGCGGCTCGGATGGCCCTGGAGTGTCCCGGGGGCCACCGGCGCGGCGAGCTCACCGCCGCGAGCTACTACGCAGACGAGTTGACGAAGAGGGCAGTCCGGGCAACGATCGAGGAGGTCCCCCCCCTGACCTCCAGCGTCTTGAGTTTTTCAAGACGCCTGATTTGTCTTGAGTTTTTTGTTTCATTAGATATCGAAGAACTTTTAAGCTTGTCTCGAGTTTTGTTTGGTGACCATCGTCCGTCTTGAGTTTTTTTTCTATGTCTTGAGTTTTGTTTAGACGTCTTGAGTTTTGTTTGGACGCCTCGAGTCTTGTTTTTGGTCCAGCGAAGACAATTGTGGGCCGCACCCTGATGACACGTCGCTCACGTATCGGCTGGTTTTCAATGTGCAACGCGCGCGCACGTGCGCGCTTCGCGATGTAATAGTTGTCATACAGCTCCCTCTTCTGATCTGCGAAATGATTTTTTATTGGGTTTTCCCGATTGGGCTTCTGAGTTCACATCGCGCAAACTCTATAGAGCTTAACTAAAGCGCCGCGACGCAGATGACCGACGCGCGCGCGCTCCGCTCTAATGCGTTTCTTATAATCCACATTCATATAATTCCGCCTTCTGATCTGAGAATGAAATTTTACATTGGGTTTGCCCGATTGGGTTTCTGAGCTAACAGCGCCCAAACTCTATATAACTTAACTACAGCGCCGCGATGCAGATGACCGACGCGCGCGCGCGCTCCGCTGTAACGTGTTCCTTATAATCCACATTCATATACATCCGTCTTCTGATCTGAGAATGAAATTTTACATTGGGTTTTCCCGATTGGGTTTCTGAGTTAACATCGCCCAAACTCTGTAGAACTTCGTTAAAGCGCCGTGATGCAGATGACCGACGCGCGCGCGCTCTGCTAAAATGGTGTTCTCATATTCCACATTCATATAATTCCCTCTTCTGATGTGAAAATGAAATTTTACATTGGGTTTTCCCGATTGGGTTTTCGAGTTAACATCGCCCAAACTCTATAGAACTCAACTAAAGCGCGGCGATGCAGATGACCGACGCGCGCGCGCGCGCGTTCCGCTGTAATGTGTTTCTTATTAGTCCACATTCATATAATGCCCTCTTCTGATCTGAGAATGAATGTTTACATTGGGTTTTCCCGATTGGGTTTTCGGGTTAACATCGCCCAAACTCGATAGAACTTAATTAAAGCGCAGCGATGCAGATGACCGACGCGCGCGCGCTCCGCTGTAACGTGTTCCATATAATCAACATTCATAAAAATCCGTCTTCTGATCTGAGAATGAAATTTTACATTGGGTTTTACCGATTGGGTTTCTGAGTTAACATCGCCCAAACTCTATAGAACTTCGTTAAAGCGCCGTGATGCAGATGACCGACGCGCGCGCGCTGTGCTGAATTTCTCATATTCCACATTCATATAATTCCCTCTTCTGATCTGAGAATGAAATTTTACATTGGGTTTTACCGATTGGGTTTCTGAGTTAACATCGCCCAAACTCTATAGAACTTCGTTAAAGCGCCGTGATGCAGATGACCGACGCGCGCGCGCGTACGCGCGCGCATGCGCGCGCTTCGCGATGTAATATATTTTTTATATTTCAGATTGAATCATTCCGTCTTCTGATCTGAGAATGAACTTTTGCATTGGGTTTTCCCGATGGAGTTTTTGAGCTAACATCGCCCACGCTCTATAGAATGTAATGAAAGCGCCGCGATGCAGATGACCGACACGCGCGCGCGCTCTGCTGTAAAGGGATTCTTTTATTTAACATTCATATAGTTCCCTCTCCTGATCTGAGAATGAAGTTTTACATTGGGTTTTCCCGATTGAGTTTTCGAGTTAACATCGCTTTAACTCTCTAGACCCCTACATCTGTTACTGGCCATCTAAAGTTTACATTCGTTTGTTCACCGCGTGTGGTCTGAGAACGATTTGGTTTTTCCCAATGGGTTTTCGAGCTAACGCCGTTCATCTTGAAATGTGTGAATGATAATATAATGTTTGAGTTCCTCGCATTGAGCATGGGTTCTGATCCCCCCCCCCCCCCAGATAATTTAGATCTGACGCGCCGATGAACCCAAGGGGTCGGCGGATTTCCATTTCAGATCTCACGCGCCGATGAACCCAAGAGGTCTGCGTATTCTTGCTGATTCCAACCCTGCCCCGTCGAAGGGGGGCAATGTAGAGTGGGGACGGGCGAGGCGGGAGGGGAGGAGAAGGAGGACAACGACGACAACGGCAAGGGAAAGGAAAGGATGGGGAGGAGGAGGAGGGAGGGGGGTGGGATGATGACAAGGAGGAGGAGGGGAAGGAGGAGGAGGAGGAGGAGGAGGAGGAGGAGGGGGAGAGGGAGGAGGAGGAGAGGGAGGAGGAGGAGGAGGAGGAGGAGGAGGAGGGGAGGAGGAGGAGGAGGAGGAGGAGGAGGAGGAGAAGGTGGAGGAGGTTGACGCGTTGCCCGCGCGAACGCGGCTCCAATGCG
>CAUYUJ010021451.1:107500-138971 GCA_963575745.1 Prorocentrum cordatum
TGCGCCGACGCCTGTGAAGGCGGCTGCGCCGAAGGCGGCTACGCCGACGCCTCGGCAGGCGGCTTCGGCGACTCCGAAGGCGGCTCCTTCGGATCCGACGGCGTCGTCAGGATCAGCGGCTGCGAGTTCGAGCGCTGCCTCGATGCTGTTCTACGACAGCCTGGTGGGCGGCACAAAGAAGAAGAGCAGCAGGCGCCATACGAAGCACAAGAAAACGAAGAAGGAGAAAAAACAGAAGCGAGCTGCGGCTGAAGTTCCAGTGGTGCCAGTGGTGCCGCCGCGTCCAGAGGTGTCGACGCCGTCGTGGCTCGACCCAGGGGCAGGCGAGAAGAAGAAGAAGAAGGAGAAACGATCACCAGCGGCGCCTAAGCAGACACCGAAGAAGGCAGCCAAGACCGAGTCCTCGGTCGACTCTCCTGCATCCGAGGTGCCTCCTGATGAGGGGAGTGCGGGGCCCGCTCCTAGCGAGGATCCCGCTGCAGAGGCTCCCGAGGACGCGGCTGGCAATGCTCCCGAGGCAGCGGCTGGAGAGGCTCCCGAGGAAGCGGCTGGCGAGACTCCCGAGGAAGCGGCTGGCGAGGCTGCAGGCGGAGAAGCTGCTGGCGAGGCTGGCGGGGGGACGGCTGGCGGGGAGACGGATGCCATGAAGGACGCGCCAGGCCACGCAAAGGGCTCCTTCACGCTGAACGGCAAGAAGTACGACGTGGGCTGCAAGAAGAGGACGGGCCACATTGGCATCTCGATCCGCATGGCGGGCGAGTCCAAGTGGAGCCAGATCACGCAGGTGCGCGACAACATGTGGGGGGATCGCTGCATGGACATCATGAAATGCGAGGGTGACAGGTCGGTGTGCACCGCGATGGCTGCGAACCACGTTGTGCACCAGGTGTCGGTTGACAAGGCCACGTCGCGCTCCGAGGGCGAGGCTTCGAGGGACAAGATTCTGGCGAAGATCGGGATTGCCAAAGGTGCCAAAGGGCAGTCCGATCGATCGATCGAACCGCTAGCAGTCAGTGCTTGAGTGCTCTGAGGAGGGAGGAGGGAGAGGATGAGAGGGAGTAGCTGGAGGGGGATCGCGCGCTATGGGAGGTGCCCAGAAGTCCTGAACACGTACATCTACATGTACACGTACATTGTGATATGCTTTGGTGGGAACGGGAGGGGACATGCCGCGAGGCCGATGAGACTGATGAGGACAAAGAGGTAAAACTGAGATGAGCATCAGTGTGCCGTCAGCAGCACTTCGAAGGATCCTCGTTGTCGGACAGTGGACGGAGGTGACGAGACGGAAGAGGAGTATGAGGCGGAGCTAGGAGAAGGATGAAGGGGATCTGAGGAGGAAAGGTAGGATGAAGATCCACGAGGAGGTTGCAAGAAGCGAGACTGGGAGGCGACGCGATGATGTTCGGCATCGCCTTCGTCTTGAGCATCGGCGTTTGCGCCGAGTACTCGAGGCGCGGCCCTGGGGAGGGTGTGGAAGCAGTTGACGGGAGGATGAGGGGAGGAGACGGATTCGGAGCAGGAGCAGGAGACGATCGATGAGGAGGAGGAGGACGAGCAGGATGAGGATGAGGAGGAGGAGGAGGAGGAGCAGGAAGAGCTATCGCGATGCGCTTAAGTAAATGAGGAGGAGGGCCCTCGAGGAGGAGGAGGAGGAGGAGGAGGGGGGAGGTGGAGGATGATGGCAACGAATATGATGCGGAGCGAATGAGGAAACTCGAGGAGGATGAAGGATGACCGAGGAGGATCTCGACTTGACCCCGCCCAGCGCTGCAAGGGGAGAGGGGAGGTGAGCTGCCCGCGCGACCGCATGCACCTGGACGGCGGCAACCTCGAGGGGAGAGATATAGCGTGCGTGGCAAGGGGATGGGCCGCAGAGAGTTGGTCGGGGAGGGCTTCAGGAGAGGATGACGTTGAGGTCAGGCCGAGGATGAGGATGAAAAGGAGGGGCCTCGGATCGATATGCGCGTGACTCGAACGAGCACGCACCACTAAAGCTAGAACTCGATGAACACGGTGATATGATAGAATAGCAGATCTGAGATAGGATCGAGGATGAGGACGGGATAGGAGGTGGATGGGAGGAGGATGAGGCAGATCGGAACGATGATGAGAATGGGATCCACGAAGATCCAACTTAAGGCCTATGGGGCTCCTCAAGGGGGTCCTCATCGATCCCTCTCATACTCGATCTTCCTACTCCTCGGCCCTGCTCCTCCTCGATCCTACTCCTCCTGCTCCTCGATCCTGCTCCTGCTCCTGGATCCTACTCCTCGATCCTCCTCCTCCTCCTCCTCCTCCTCCTCCTCCTCCTCCTCCATATCTCCTCCGCGCCTGCGTCTGCGCGTGAACACGCAGGCTTTTCAGGTTCTCGAGCGCTGGGGCCCTCCCGCACTTGACGACCGCAGACCGTGCGGTATACCGTGCAGCAGGCGAATAGGGATGCACGGGGAAAAGGGCGTGGTCACGTGAGTCAGCGTTAAAGCATGCGGGCTTCAGGCGTGGTGGCTAAGATGAGCCAGGGGAGGATAGGACAGGAATGATGAGGAAGAGGATGAGGAGGATGGGAGGAGGATGGGGAGGATAGGAAGATAGGATGGTGAGGAGGATGCGGAGGATGGCGAGGATGCTTAGAAGGATATGATATGATGATGATGATGATGATGATGATGATGATGATGATGATGGTGATGAAAATGATGATGATAATGATGATGATGATGATGATGATGATGATGATGATGACGATGATGATGATGGTGATGGTGATGGTGATGGTGATGGTGATGGTGAGGATGAGGATGATGATGATAATGAAGATGATGAGGAGAATGAGGATGATGAGGAGAATGAGGATGAGGATGTTGAGGAGGATGGGGGGGATGAAGATATCATGAGTCGAGGCGCCCCCCCCCCCGTCTCCCCGCCGCTGGCGGCAGGTGCGCGTCGTGACCGCCGCGGCGGGAACCCCGAACAGAACGACATCGCGGCAAGAAGGCGGACCAATACACGCGACACTGCAAGCAAGCATCGGGCTCTTGGGCGCTGCAGGCCTATGGCTGCGGCCCAGGTTGGTGCCACGGTTTCTCGGGTTATGGTTATGGGTATGGTTTTGGTGATGGATTCGTGGTTGGTATATGACTTGGTATGGTGCGGCATGGTTTGGCATGGTTTGGCATGGTTTGGCATGGTTTAGCATGGTTTGAATTGGTTTGCATGGTTTGGCATGGTTTGCATGGTTTGAATGGTTTGTATGGTTTGGTATGGTTTGGCATGGTTTGGCATGGTTTGAACGGTTTGCATGGAATGATGGAACGATGGAATGATGGTTTGCATGGTTTGGTATGGTTTGGCATGGTTTAACATGGTTTGAATGGAATGATGGAATGATGGAATGATGGAATGATGGTTTGCATGGTTTGGCATGGTTTGGCATGGTTTGACATGGTTTGAATGGAATGATGGATTGATGGAATGATGGAATGATATGGTTTGGCATGGTTTAACATGGTTTGAATGGAATGATGGAATGATGGAATGATGGAATGATGGAATGATGGAATGATGGTTTGGCATGGTTTGACATGGTTTGAATGGAATGATGGAAAGATGGAATGATGGTTTTGGCATGGTTTAACATGGTTTGAATGGAATGATGGAAAGATGGAATGATGGTTTGCATGGTTTGGCATGGTTGGACATGGTTTGGCATGGTTTCATGGTTTGTATGGAATGATGGAATGATGGAATGATGGTTTGGCATGGTTTGCATGGTTTGCATGGAATGATGGAATGATGGTTTGCATGGTTTGGCATGGTTTGGCATGGTTTGCATGGTTTGGCATGGTTTGTCATGGTTTGGCATGGTTTGCACGGTTTGGATGTTTTCCGCATGCGCAAGTACCCCCCCCCCCCTAGACGCACGTGCGCGCGCGCTAAAAAGAAGAAGTAAGCAAGTACCCCTCCCCCCCCATAGTCCGCGCGAATGGCCCTAAGAGGGTACCCGAAGGTTCCCCCCCCCGCCCCACCCTCCGCTACGTTGCGCGCTTGCGCTAAGTGTAAGTACCCCCCCGCCCCCCCCCCCGCACGTGCCCTATATAGATATAGGTACCCCTCCCCCCCCGTGCCGCGGTGCATGCGCGCATGTAAAAAATCAGGGGGGCGCCTCGATACTGTGCAGTACTGGTGTTGTGCCGCACGCGGCTTTCGCAGCAGGCGAATAGGGCGTGGTCACGTGTCTCTGTATATATATATATGGACAACCAATAAAAAATAGGAGGAGGACAGTGTAGCGGGCAGCAGGGTGGGTGGATACCGGAGACGATGGAACAATGAGGAGGATGGGGTAGCACGGATGGCGGACCGATGTAGGGCCCTATCTTGCAACATGCACATGCTTGGATAGCGCATGCGAATTGTGCAGCGTTGCTGGTCGATCGGTCTCCTCATATATATGGTCACTCGATCTGCGTGTCTCTGATGTATATGGAATGTAGATGCATGCGAAACCTTACTCGAGGAGGGGAGGCGATGCCACCGAAAGGCTCGAAGAAAGCCACGAAGAAGGACAAGAACGCCGCGCAGGGCGGCGCCAGGACGGATGAGGAGAAACTGGCTCGCAAAGCAAACTCAGAGCACGAAAACGCTTTGAACCGTCTTCGCCAGGCAATGAAGCGCGAACGCCCCGAGCTTTGGAAGGACTACAAACACGCGGGGTGGGAGCAGAAGAAGAGGTGGAAAGAGATTTGGGAAACCACGGGCTCGTTCGACTCGATCCAAGAGCGTAAGTCCGAGACCCAGTCAAATACGGCCCGCGAGGACACTGTGGGAAACTGGTTCCTGGGGAAAAATCACCCGGTGTGTAGGCCATGCCCTGGCCATATTTTGCGTCCTCCCCCCTCCTCTCCCCGTTGACATCATGCATGAATTTTTGATTCAATGTCTATGTCTTTTTCGCTAGGTTTACTTACGATGAGCTGCTCGCGGATTGCAGGTGGACGGTGGAGAACGCGCGCACAGAGTACGGGATACGGCCGCGACTTGTCTTTTTTTTTGCGTGGGAGTAAGAGGAGGAGGAGTAGGATGAGGAGGAGGGGGATGAGGAAGAGGATGTGAACGGTGATGATGATGATGATGATGCTGATGATGATGACGATGATGATGATGATGATGATGATGATGATGATGATGATGATGATGATGATGATGATGATGATGATTAGGAGGAGGAGGAGGAGGAATGTCAGGAGGAAGTGGATGAGGAGGACGAGGATCATGAGGATTGCAGCAGAGGAGGGCGCAGGATAGGCAGCGAGAAAAAGGACGCGGAACGATGGAAGGATGATGGTTGTGATATATCCTTCGCCCCCATCCCCCCCTTCGCTCGCAGTGCCAAGCATCGCTGCGACAGCATCGTGCACTTCTGCAATAAGATGCCAAAGCAGTTCATCAAGGTGGGATTGGGGTTGCGCAGCCAGGGATGATGGTGAGTATGAGGAGGAGGAGGAGGAGGAGGAGGAGGAGGAGGAGGAGGATGAGGAGGAGGAGGTTGAGGAGGATGAGGAGAATGATGAGGATGGGATGACATAGGTACAGGATGAGGAGTATCAGGCCTGGAGGATGGATGGGGAGCAGCAGGATGATATTATGACAGAATGCGAGGGTGACGAGGATGGGAGGCAACATGAGGAGGGTGAGGAGGATGAGGAGGATGAGAGGATGAGAAAGATCATGATTGGGATCAGGACGATGGAAATGAGGAGGGTGATGAGGAAGATGATGAGGATGAGAATGATGAGGAGCATGAGGATGATGATGAGGAGTAGCACCAGAATCAGCAGCGGCCGCATGGGGAGGAACACCCGCAGCACAAGGAGCTCTTGTACAAGAAGTTGGCGATGTCGGAGCTTGCTCGCATGGACCGCTGCTGCATTCTCACCTCCAGATCCTTCCTCATCATCATCTTCCTCCTCCTCCTCCTCCTCCTCCTCCTCCTCCTCCTCTCACCTCCACCCTCCCTGCTCCTCCTCCTCCTCCTCCTCCTCCTCCATCCTCCCTCCTTATTTTCCTCTTCCTCCTCTTCTCATCCTCTTCCGAGCGCAACGGTTGACGATCGATGGCAGGTTAGACGATGATAACCAGGCAAAGGATGACGAGGGTAACGACAAGGATGGTGACGACGATGGCAACGGCCGAATACGTTTGGGACGATGGCGACGCTGTCAAAGACGATGGTAACGACGATAGTGACGGCGACGGCCCAGTGATCGCACTCAGGAGAACCTGAAGGCGCGGACCACGGAGCTCGAGACGGACAAGAGGGCGATTCCCCAGCAGGCGGCCAAGGAGCGGCGGGCGCAGGGGTAGAGTTCAGCCAGCGTGTGGAGGAGAGAGATGGGAACAGGAGGCTGGTGGAGGAAGAGGATGAGCAAGATGAGGATGCTGCTCAGGATGATGATACGGGTGAATGTGACGATGTTGATCATCGCGAAGATGAGGAGGACGATGAGGAGGAGAGACGATGAGACGATAGCGAGGATGAGGACGATGAGGTGGAGGACGACGACGATGAGAGGGTGGCCGAAGATCTTGAAGCTGATGAGGGTGAGGACGATGATGGGGCTGAGGACGATGAGAAAACGGGAGGGCAGGACGAGCACAAGAGCGACGACTCCTCGTACTACAGCTACTCCGACAGCGAGGACTACCCCGTGGGAGCTGCCAGCCCTTTTGATCCTGGCCTCCAAATCCTTATCTCCTCCTCCACCTCCCCCTCCTCCTCCTTCTCCAGCTGCCTCTCCTCCTGCTCCTCCTGCTCCTCGTCCTGCTCCTCCTCCTCCTGCTGCTGCTGCTGCTGCTGCTGCTCCCTCCTCCTCCTGCTCCTCATCGTTCCTATTCGAGAATCCTTCGAAGGCCGATTTCGAACGCCGCGCGAGCTTGAGGAGGCAAGTCTCGAGAATTACGAAGGTCAGGACGTTTCCGTTAAGCTTAAATTGTAACAAGGTATATTCTGGTGGGTCAGGTCACCTTAGGGCCACTTCCCCTCTTACTGCTCCTCCTCCTCCTCATCCTCATCCTTTTCCACCTCCTTGCCTCCTCCTCCTCCTCCTCCTCCTCCTCCTCACCCTTCTCTTCCCGTCCTCCTCCTCCTCCTCCTCCTCCTCCTCCTCCTCGGTCTTCTTCCTCATCTGGGGTTCCGATCCCCTCAGGGCTCTCCTTCCTCGGGGCACCGTGTGACCCCAGAGGATGCGGGGGATGGGCCGAGCTCGTCGGCGGCGGCCCTCGATCCTGCGATTGCGAAGCTGCTTGGAGACGCCAGTGAGATGAAGAGTAACTTCGCTGAGCTGTCGGTGGCAGGGGGTGTCACCGACGACCCCCCTCGAGGAGATGGAGGACGATGAGGAGGAGGTGGAGCAAGGGGGGAGATGGAAGAGGAGGAGAAGGAGGAGGCGGAGATGGAGGGGGGAGATGGAGGAGGAGGAGGAGGAGGAGGAGGATGAGGAGGAGAGATGTAGACACCATCGAAGAGGCGGATGCGAACCCATGGAGCAAGCCGTGGACGCCTCAGATCAAGGCCACGCTCTTGGCCTTGGACAACGCGTTCGTAGAGATCACGAAGCAGATTTCGTGCAAGTCACAGGAGGAGAAGCATTGAGAGGAATGATGATGAGAAGGATGAGGATCACGAGGGTGGCGGGGGGCGAACATATGTAAGATGAAGAAGATGGAAACCAGCAGGATGCCCCTCCGTAATTCCCCCTCCACCATCTTCCTCCATAGTCCTCCTCCGCTTAGTCCTCCTACGCTCCTCCCTTCCTCCTCCCCTCCCCTCCTCCTCGTCCTCCTCCTCCCCCTCCTCCTCCTCATTCATCTCCTCCTGCCCCCGTGCTCTCCCGACCTATATAGGTCGGGGGGCGTCGAGGCGGCCAAGGCGGACATCGAAGAGGCGGGCCTGTGCGTTCGAACCGATCGAGAGGAGAAGAGGAGGAACGCACGGAACAGGAGGAAGTGGAGGGGGCCCCTGAATTAGTCGAGGGATGAGTCCGTTCGAGGCCAAGGCGCTCTGGACCGCCCTCGCGCCAATGAAGGCCTCGTGCGCGTCGGCGGCGGCGGCCTCGAGCGCCATTAAGAAGAAGTGAGACCGCTCTCGAGCGCCTCTGAGATCGAGGGAGGAGGATGGGGAAGAAGAAGGTGATGAGGATGAGGAGGAGGAGGAATATGAGGAGGAGGTAGAGGAGGAGGATGCGGAGGAAGAGGAGGATGAGGATGATGAGGAGGATGAGGATGAGGAGGAGGAGGAGGAGGAGGAGGAGGAGGATGAGGCGGAGGAGGAGGGGGAGGATGAGCGGCAAGTGCGGCCAGCGACCCGCGCAACGGTGCCGCGGCATCGATCTCTGATGATTTTTTGCGTGGTGGCTCGACCGCACGTTCGGAAAGGGAGCTCCTTCGAACCATCCTGATTTCTACAGTCGAAGTTAAGACGAATTCGACGCCTTGGCCCCACCTCGGCGGTGTTTTCTTTCCCCTTGGGCCGCCAAAAACATTCCAGGAAAACCGAAACCCTGGGACACGTGATCTGGAAAAGGTCCCGCGTCCGAATCCTGGTGAGCCAAGGCGTCGGATCCTCCAGCTGGTCATTCCGTTGGATGTCTGGATTGTATCAGTTGCCAGGTCGGTGGATGAGCTGGCAGTTCTCGCGTTGGCGAGACGGCCCCTTCGATGCATACTCCCTTCAGCAGCAACAGCAGCATGCAAGATAAGCAGCATCAGCAACGACAACAGCTGCAACATCAAAAAGGACACGATCAGCAGCAAACATAACAGCAGATGGTAACGACAATGCCACGCGATCAGCAGCATGGGCAACAACAGAGCAACACCGCCGCAATCGGCAGCAACGGCAATACCACAAACAACAGTAATGACGGCAGCAACAGCATCAGCATTCATTTCAGGACGGTTTGCATGAGTTGGTGCGCGAGCCATTGGATGCGTATATCCCAAACCCTCGAAGCCCACTCACTCCGTCGACGTTTGGTCAGGCCCGAGTTTTCTCTCAATTGGCTGGCTCGAAGCTCCCGCTCATTCGTCATAATGGCGTTCAGGGCCGCTGGTGCGCAGTTGGTGGTGGAGGATACGCGGACTGCCGCGGAGACTGAAGTCCGCTCGTTGTTCGACGAGGGAGCGGGGCTTCGAGCCCACATCTTGGGCCTGTATAGACGGGGAGAGATGTCGGCGGCCGCTGTCTGTACTTTAAGCTATCATGCCTGCAATGCTGGGGCGAGAGGCGTGGGGGACCTCGCACTGCACCCGTCCTCGACGCATGCAGCTGAACATCTGCGAGCTGCTGCGTCTGCTCGTTCACAACAGAGTTTTTATTGGTTCGATTTGCCGATGTGGGTTGGGGACACGAACTCACGGGAGCTCATTCGGTTTCCGATCAATTTGCCTCACGATCAGTTTTCGAGAGCGTTCTCTGATTCACCAGCTGACTGGGACCCGAGCCCAAGGGGCCAACGTGCAGGTTGGTGTGCGCGCGCGCGTGTGCGACACAGGGCGGGGGGAGGGATATGGGGGAGGAGAGGAGGGGAGGAGCCACGCGCACTCACATCAACGCGCATGTTGGCCCCTATGCTTCAATTATGATCAGGATATGCTGTCGCCGACCTTTGCTGACCACGAGCTGGTTCAGCGCTGCCCAGGTCGTGCTGCCCCTGTTGGGTACTTTTCTGACGGCGTGCCGCACGCGCGCAAAGACTCTTTCTTTGCGCATTATTTTACCAACCTGCTCACTGGAAAGAGGCACTACTGGGAGACAAACCGAACACATATGTGTGAATGTGTCCTGGTGCCTTGTTCCTGTGACGGGAACAGGGCACAATGACACATGAGTCCTGGGGACCTGTTCTTATTTAGTGGGGGAGGGGCTCGTCTGTAGAAACAACCGAATGCACATGTGTGAATGTGTCCTGGGGCCCTGTTCCTGTGTCTCGGGGCCCTGCATAGGGTAGGAGGATGAGGGGATGATGGGGATGATAGGGGCGATGGGGGTTGAGGGGGGACCTTTGTATATTGTTTGTCTCCCGCGGTGGGCTGACAGGTATCTGATAGCAGCCGTCAGGAAGTCAGATGTTTGCAAGTGCGGTTGTCGTGGATATTGCGCATTCGGAACATTGCTTCGCGTAATTGCTTGGTCGTTTAATGTTCTCGGCGAGGGACGCCATCCGTTGTCCAATCATCTCGGTGAACCTTTCACGGATGCTGCCCGCATCGCTAGGGCTGGTCAGCCCCTCGCATCTGGTTGGGTTGGGGCCCTCACTGAGCTCAGGGCAAAAAAAACGATCTATTCAATTATCCTGCGACCTACTCTCAATGTTTGTGGGCCCCACGGGATGCACGCGCTTACCAGATCATGGTGCAACGATCCACGATCGAGATAGACGTCCCCACGAGGGCTAAGTTTGACATGCTTTTAGCCTCCATGCGCTTTGACGAAGTGTACGGCGGTTTCGCCACGTTTCGGAAAGTTCGCGGCCTGAACCTCGAATCAGGGATGCGTCTCATCGAGGCTGGCCCTGTCAAAGATATTCACCGATTGCGTGAACTCGTTCCGCCCTTGCGGTTGACTTTCTTCGACAACCAAGCTGGGGTTGGTCTTAACTTGCTATGCCATTTGTTCTCGGTTGTTGGCTTTTCTGTGAACAACGTTCACCTGGATGTGATGCACATCTTGGATCTCGGGTGCTCACAGTGCTTGCTTGGACTGCTCTTCCATCTTGTGTGTAAGAATAACTTCGCACGCTCGCTGCGACCGAACGCGGCCTTGCGGAAGCACGACAACTTGCTCCACCTGAGGAGGCCGAATCGGGCTCCCCATGGGCATTGTTCGGATGGCCACTTCCTGGCAAGATGGTGGATTGCGGCGCGTGGGTGGAGGAGGATGAGGAGGAGGAGGAGGAGGGGGAGGAGGAGGGGGAGGAGGAGGAGGACGAAGAGGAGGAAGCTGGGGCTGGAAGGTTCCACAAAACAACGCGAACGCCTTCTAGCCAGGAAGGCGGCTTCTCGATAAGTGCCTGCGGGGAGCCCCATTCCCAGGCGGCTTCGGGCCTTCTACATTGCAACGCCGTTGCCTCGTGGGCACAGATGCCGTATCAATCGGATCACCTATAAGATGTTCGCCCCCGCGAATGATAACCAGCATCCTCGGTTAAAAGCGAAAGCCGCCGAAACACGCCACTTGGTACCGTTTGGCGTCCAGCTGTGTTTGGGCAGCTTGCGTTTTTTAGGCCCTCAGGGGCCCGCGCTTTGCATCGCCGCCCAGGCCCTCAATGAGGCCCAGGACGTGATGATGCGCGAGCCACGTCGGATGTCCGATGGTGGCGGCGACCGCCTTCAGAAGGCCATGTTAAGATTTCTCCATTTTTGGAAGGCTGCTGGAGGCCATGCAATTTTTAAACACCACATGGCGTTCCACATCCCACAATTCGTGGAAACCCACGGAAACCCACGTTTCTATTGGACCTACGCAGACGAGCAAGAAAATCGTTTGATGGGTCGGGTCGCGCAGTCGCTTCACGCTGGCCCCACATTTTATACTCGCTTTTTAGAGAAAGTTCTCTTTGATTTGTGTTGAGTTCTGGTGGGAGGAGTGAGGAAGGAACATGAGGATGATGAATGAGAAAGAGGGAGGGGCCGTTCTGACCAGACAAATGATTATCGATCCCGCTTCTGACGGGACAAATGATTATCGATCTCGCTTCTGATGAGGTGAATGATCATCGCCGTTTAGCGCAGAGGGCCCCATGCTGCGCTTTTGCTTGGGTATGTTTCACCAGGGGGCGCGCGGTAGAGGCATGGGGCGCCCCCCAAAGAGGGCCCGACTGAGGTGGGGAGGGTTGGGCGGAGGAAAACCATGAGGAGGAGGAATCGTCGGTTCTGGGAGATCCTCGGGGGCTTCGATCCGACTTAGCGATTCGCACGGCAGTTTTGCCGATGACACACGCATCGTTGCATTGAGTTTCTGGTGGAAAGAGGAGGATAGGATGAGGAGGAGGATCCTCGTAGGGCGAAGATCACCCCCAGCAGGGGTGAGCCCTACTATTTCAACGCCGACTTGGCGCCACGCTTTTGATTTGCTTGCAGTTTCAACGAGAGAAAATGATCGACCCAGTCGATTGGGGGAGTTGGTTCTGTAGAGAACTGGCGAGTTGGGTCCTGTTGGGGTCTGCTCGAGAGCGGCGCGGCGTCCCCCGCCGAGTGCTGTGCATGTTCGAAGGATCAACGAGAGAAAATGATGTGTTTGGGGAGGGAGAAGAAGGCAAGAGGATGATGGTGAGGAGGGGGGGTGGTCTTGGTGCTGCATGCCCTCGCTGCAGCACAGCGGGCCGCTCGGGTACGTCGGGGTGCCCAGATGAGGCCCTTAGTGTTGCGCACGCTGTCATTAGTGAGGCCATGCAGTTCTGTTGCAAAATCGTTGCACGCAGGTGCAACATTCTATTCCACGTTTTTGCAGAAGGTTCTCCCTGATAACAGTTGAGTGTCCCTCCTCCCCCATCCCCCTTAACAAGTCATCCTTCACCTCGACCATCCACCATCAAACCATTACCACCATAATCAACGCGTGGGGGTGTTGGGACAAACGCGCAGAGGGCCCCACGCTGCGTGTAGCTTGTTTTTTTTGTTTCGCCACAGGGGGGCGCGCGGTAGAGGCATGGGGCGCCCCCCCCCCCCGCCCAGGAGGAGGGGGAGGAGTAAAACCGGGACCAAGGAGGGGGATGAGGAGAAAAAGGAATGAGGAGAAATGAGGATGTGACTGTTTCAGCGTGAGAAATGGCGCCCGCCCAATTTGTTAACGCTCGGCGCCGAGAGCGGCGCGGCCGTTGCCGCCGAGAGCGGCGCGCACGCAGTTCTTCTCTTTAACGGGAGAAATGACGTTTACAGGGGAGGAGGAGGAGGAGGAGGAGGAGGAGGAGGAGGAGGAGGAGGAGGACGAAGGGGATGCCCTCGCTGCAGCACTGCAGGGACACGCCGCCCTTCGCATGCTTCTGGTTGTTTATGTTCTTCGTTTGAACGCCAGAAATGATGGCGGACGGAGGAGAGGAGGAGTGAGAAGGGGGAAACATAGGATGAAAGAGGGAAACATGGGATGAACACGGGTACTTTCGAGACCCGCGGCTCGGTCGCGCGCCTGCGCGGCGTGCTGAGAGCACGTTTTTTGCACCTGTCACCGCCGCCGCTATCCATGCGTTCTTCCTTTCAACGTGATACATGACGTTTTACACGGTTCCCCTGCAGACCGACTCCAGATCTCAGGATGCCGCCTCGCCGCCAGAAGCGACACGCCCGAACCTTGCCCGAACCTTCTTCTTTTCAACGTGAGAAATGATTCGGCGCAAGGGTTGAAAAGGGATTGAAGGGGAGGGATTGAAAGGATTGGATGAAGGTCGGTCCAGACATTCTCAGTAAGGTATCCGGACCGACAGACGTCGATGCTGTTTGTTTTCCCAATCGTTGTCCACGCATGTTTCACCCATCCGTTTCACGGATCCGTTTCACCCATCCGTTTCACCCATTTGTTTCACTGTGCAGGGCGCGCACCAAGCGCTGCTCTGTGCACAACGCGTTTCCACGTTCTTCGTTTGAACGTGAGAAATGACGTTTTACGCGTTCATGCATGGCCGAGGCCTCGCGAACTCTGCGTGTTGTAAAACAAGACAAAAAAACAAGCCCAAAAAAAGACCCCCAAGGCCCAGCCACTGGACCCACAAGGCCCCTCGAGGCTCAACCCAGCCAAAAAGGGAAAAACAACCAAACAAAAACTAAATCCCAAAGCAGAGCCAACAATATCTCGAACGAGTCAAACGAAACGAAAGCAAACGAAACGAAAGCAAGCCAAAGGACTCCCAGGACCCCCCAAAGCAGGCCCAAAAAGACCGATCCAAGGCCCCCAAAAACAAGCCCAACAAGACCGCCATCCTTCCTCCTGCTCCTCCTCCTCCCGCTCCTTCTCCTCCTCCTCCTCCTCCTCCTCCTCCTTTATTCCAAGGCTAGCGCCTCTGACGCCGACCCCGCCATATTCCAAGGCTAGCGCCTCAGCCGCCTTTCCCCCTCCCCAAAACCTTATTTCAAAAGTAACCGCCTCTGTCGCTAAGACGATCCTTTTTGGACTAAGACGATTCGTTTTTAACTAAGACGTTCCTTTTTCAACTAAGACGATCATTTTTCATCAACTTGGTTTTTTTTAACTAAGACGATCCTTCTTCATGTGTTTTAAAGTTGTCTTGAGTTTTTTGCAGTGTCTTGAGAATTCTCACACCTTGCGACAAAACTCACAACACATACAGGCGTCTTGAGAAACTCAAGACGCTGGATGTCAGGGCCCAGACTACCGCGAATGCTTGAGGTGCCTGGTTGAGCCCGAGGTGCCGATTGGACAGGCGCGAGCGGCTGGGAGAGGAGAGGCGTCAACAGGTGCGGTCCCTAGTTCGAAGGAGTACCAGAAGGTAATGCGCTGGCTGACCTCTGCACACCGGGGCTCGGGCCACAGCTCCAAGACCGCTATGCTGAACGCATTCAGGCCGAAGGGGGCGAGCCAACTGGCGCTGCAGGTGGCCCGGGGCTTTCACTGTGACGCGCGCGCAGGCGAAGCAGTGCCGCCCCGCGCACCCGCCAGTCAGCCTTGAGGTCATCCCCTCGAAGTGGAAGCACATTCAGGCCGACCAGTTCGAGTGGGAGCACCCCCGCAAGAAGATCAAGTCAAAGTTCTCGCTCATTATCGACGAGAACTGCAGGATGTGGGTCAGCAAGCTGCTCTACCACATGGCGGATGAGGACCGGCACCGCAACCCGGTCTGGGCCGACCTCGAGGACTTCCACGAGGGGCGCTGGCTGCCGTATTTGGGTTAGCCATAAAAAGTGAAGATGGGCCCTGAGGGCTCGTGGATCTTAATGCAGGCCGCTGACTACTTCGACTCCGACTCCGTCGTATGCGAACCGATTCCAGGACAAGCCCACTGGCGCATCTCTCGCAGAGGAGGCGATCCAAGCCACGATAGGGACCATGAGCCGGCCTGTCGCAGAGAACCCCGAGATGTCCACCGAGGAGGCTTTGGCCGGGGCGGTCGCAGCCAGGAGCGCTCGAGAAGATGTCCGGGGCCTTTTCCCTCTTCAGCATGCCCTTGGAAGGGCGCCCGACTTGGGCGGGCATTTCTTTGAGGGCGACTTCGACGAGATGCCCTGCGTCGAGGCCCAGCGCGTCGACAAGGAGTACGGCGAGAACTACGCGAGGATGTGCGCGGCGGAGCAGGAGTACCTGAGGCAGGACTACGCGCGGCGCATCAGCCGGGCCGAGAACGCGCAGAACCAGGCGCGAAAGTCCGCGGCGCCAGGCACGTGGGCGCGCTTTTTCCGCGAGGAGAAGGGCGAGACCAAGGGCCGCTTCAAGGGGCTCGCGAGGGCGCTGGCATCGGAGACTGCACGCCCTATGGGCGGCGATCTGGCGCAGAGTGAGGCACTGCGCCCGGGGCGCCCTGGGACAGTGGTCTGGCTAGCGCGGGCAGGCCAGATCATCGAGGTGGACCTGTGCCAGATCCGAGCCGCCTTTGCCCGGGAGATCGCGCGCGCCAGGCTCATGGGAGGCAAGGGCGCCCCTGGATTTGCAGCGCCTTCATCAACCTGGCGATGCGACATGGGTACTTGGAACTCACCGGGCACGACCCCGCGGAGCACGACGCGGAGTTCGCAGCCCGGGAAGGAGATCCTGATCCAGCACCACTTCTGAAGAGGGCTCGCACGGCTGAGCTAGCCGAAGACAAGGGCCCCCAGATGACCCCGGGGGGCCGGCCTGCCCCTCCCGCGCGGAAGCAGATCCACAAGAAGGGGCAGCACCCTGAAGGCACTGCAGACAGGGCCAGGGCGTCAAGGACAGCGGTCGCTGAGAAGAACCTGGGGGAACAGGCTGCGCCCATGGCCAAGGTGACCCCTGATGCCCGAGGCTTCTGGGCACGATAGGGCATATCCTTGGAGGTCTCGATGGGGCCCCCCCATCGCAGGCAAGGCTTCGAGGCAGGCCACCAGGAACCTGAGCACCCACATGGTAAGCCAGTTGAGAAAGGGGGGAAGCGCGAAATCTCGGAGCGGACGGCCACCCAGGACGAGGTGGACAGGTTCAACAGGGCAAAGGCCACTGAGGTGAACAACTACATCATATCCTCCGTCCTCGACCCTGCCTCCCGGGGTCGCGCCGCCACCCGAGGAGGTCATGCGTATGCGGTGGGTCCTGGAGTGGATGGTCGACGTCAGCACAGGCGACAAGAAAGCGAAGGCGCGGATCGTGGTCTTGGGCCACATGGGCCCCGAGTACGAGCGCCGCCCGACCACGGCTCCAACGATGACACGTACTTCCAGGCACCTGTTGCTGCAGATGATGGCGCGGCTAGGTTCCAAGGGGCACATGGCTGACGTGACGGGAGCTTTCACCCAGAACCGCGAGATTCAGCACAACCTGTTCGTGATGCCCGTGAAGGAGTTGGCCACGGCGCTTGGAATGCCCGAGGGCGTCGCCATGAGGTTCCGGAAGGCCGTGCGCGGGCTCGTCGCGGCAGCCGTTGAGCGGTGCGCAACGGCGAGCGAGGCGCTCGAAGAGTTCGGCTGGACCCAGATGAAGATGGGCCCGTGCGTCTGGGTGCTGCACGGCGACGCGCGCGGCCAGGGCGACAGCTTCACCAAGTAGGCGTTGCAGGGATTCATTGGCCCAGAGGTGCTCGACGAGTTGGTCGCAGCGCGACCTCGACATCGTGGCGGTCGCCAGGTCGCACGTGGATGATTGCCTATTGGGCGGCAAGGAATCCGATCCGCGATGGGCCAAGGCTCGAGAGCAGATTCAAGGGCGTTTCAAGTGGAAGACGTAGGAGACCGATGAGTTCACGCAGACCGGAGTGGGGATCGAACAGCAGCCCGACAGGAGGTTCCGCATGGACCAGGGTGAATATTCGAAGACCATTGAGAAGGCCTCTTTGACCACCGAGCGCAAAAGGAACAAGGACGCGGAGACCGCCGACACGGAGAAGGGTCAGCTCAGAGCAATCTTGGGCGCCGTCGGCTGGCGCTCCGAGCAATCTGGCCCAATGCACCCTGCTGACGCAAGCCTGCTCTTGAGCACGATCCCCTCGGCAGAAGTGCAGACCATCAACGAGACGAACAGGCTGGTCGACCGGGCGCGACAATGCGCTGACCTGCCGGTGGTGATCCACAGCCACTCACAGGCACAGGTGCTGGTGCCAATTGAGAGGTCCGACTCATCCGAGTCGAACCGGCCCGACGGTAGGTCCACCAAGGGCCTGATTGCAGGCGTGGCCCCACTGAAGATCCTGAAGGGTGACGTGAATGACGTGGGCCTGGTGTCGTGGAAGTCCGGCAAGATCGACCGAGGTTGCCGCAGTTCCGTCGCCTGCGAGACACGATCGCCAGTGGATGCGGAGGGCGAGCTGTTCGGCATCTCCATCGACTGGCGCAACCCGGAGGATGCGCTTGCCAAGCTGCCATGGGGCCGTTGCGGTGGGCGCCAAGGGGCTGCGCGACAGGCTCCAGACTACAGTCTACACCTTCCGCGGCAAGGAGGAGCGGACTGACGTGGATGCGATGGCGCTGAAGGAGGGAACCCAGGCCGCCAACATCTGGATGCCTCGGGTCCACGGCGATGTTCAATTAGCAAACTCACTGACCAAGGGACACCAGCCAGGACAGCTCAGGATGCACTTCGACAGCGGCTACCGCTGGAAACTGGTCTACGACGCCAAGTACCAGAGCGCACGTAAACGGAAGGCAGCAGGGATCCTTCCATTCGAGAATGTCCCACAGGAGGTCGTGAGGGGGCCAGCTCCTGGGGCGGCGAATCTGGAGTCTCCTGACTATGAGGCCCTCTCGAGTGACGAGTCAGGCGAAGATAGCATGCTCAGCTTGGGGGATCCATATCCGTGCAGATCTGTTCCTGAGCAAGCCTGAGCATTGATATTCGAGAGCGCAAGCAGTGTGAGTGAGGTGCTTTGCGGGGCCTGTCCACATGTGCACTGCTGTCTTTTTGGCCCTAGCGCCCCCTCGCTTGCGCTTAGAGGCGCGAAGTGATAAGGAAAGGGAGCTCGATGGGTCGAGCTTGAGCTTTTGGAGTTCAGGAAAAGGGTCGAGGAGATAGATGCCACTGCGCGGCTCCGCCTACCACATGCACACGGGGCCCTTGATTCTCCCCCATCTGGAATTGGCCTGACATAGTTCACGCTACAATCTCTTCCAGGCGAGACTCAGCGGCGCACGAGCTTCGATGACGATTGCAGGCAGCAGGCCCACCCACGCATGAAACAACAATCTGCAGCCTGCCGAACTCCAGTGGGTCCTGCTTGGACGAAAGTGCGAGGCGCATGGCAATTGTGGCGCAACCCCCTTCCCTTCTAATCACCGTCAGCCCAGACACCCGGGCTCGGAGCTTGTGGAGGGCGGTCGGTGCCAAGCCCATCCCTTCAAAACCCCGCGTGGCCTGTGGGAGGAAACCTGTCTCGCCTGACTTGGCGGCCTGCGGATTGGCCGTTGGCACTTTGGTTATCATGTTGCTCCTGCCTCTAGCGGCTGAGAGTCTTTTGTTCATCGCACCGACCGAACGACGAGACGACGACCCATCGACCCCCAGATCTTTGACTCGCTGCGAGGTCTGGAGCATAATTCCTGTGGCCTTGAGGGCCCCTGCCACTTTCTCGCCTAGCGCTGGGGGGCTGCCAACGATTCTGCTCTTAACCGAGACAACGAGACCGCTTGCAGTTCAGTTTTGAACAAGTACGGAGGCCATTTGCGCTGATCTTTCCTGGACGAATCTTCCGCGCCCGAACACGCGTTGGGGCATGTTGCCCACCCAGGTGTTTAGCTGCAGCGGCCGAAACTTGGAATGCAAGTCGCGCGAAATCTCCCACAGCGGCACTCACAAAGAAGAAGAGCAGCAGGCGCCATACGAAGCACAAGAAAACGAAGAAGGAGAAAAAACAGAAGCGAGCTGCGGCTGAAGTTCCAGTGGTGCCAGTGGTGCCGCCGCGTCCAGAGGTGTCGACGCCGTCGTGGCTCGACCCAGGGGCAGGCGAGAAGAAGAAGAAGAAGGAGAAACGATCACCAGCGGCGCCTAAGCAGACACCGAAGAAGGCAGCCAAGACCGAGTCCTCGGTCGACTCTCCTGCATCCGAGGTGCCTCCTGATGAGGGGAGTGCGGGGCCCGCTCCTAGCGAGGATCCTGCTGCAGAGGCTCCCGAGGACGCGGCTGGCAATGCTCCCGAGGCAGCGGCTGGAGAGGCTCCCGATGAAGCGGCTGGCGAGACTCCCGAGGAAGCGGCTGGCGAGGCTGCAGGCGGAGAAGCTGCTGGCGAGGCTGGCGGGGAGACGGCTGGCGGGGAGACGGATGCCATGAAGGACGCGCCAGGCCACGCAAAGGGCTCCTTCACGCTGAACGGCAAGAAGTACGACGTGGGCTGCAAGAAGAGGACGGGCCACATTGGCATCTCGATCCGCATGGCGGGCGAGCCCAAGTGGAGCCAGATCACGCAGGTGCGCGACAACATGTGGGGGGATCGCTGCATGGACATCATGAAATGCGAGGGTGACAGGTCGGCGTGCACCGCGACGGCTGCGAACCACGTTGTGCACCAGGTGTCGGTTGACAAGGCCACGTCGCGCTCCGAGGGCGAGGCTTCGAGGGACAAGATTCTGGCGAAGATCGGGATTGCCAAAGGTGCCAAAGGGCAGTCCGATCGATCGATCGAACCGCTAGCAGTCAGTGCTTGAGTGCTCTGAGGAGGGAGGAGGGAGAGGAGGAGAGGGAGTAGCTGGAGGGGGATCGCGCGCTATGGGAGGTGCCCAGAAGTCCTGAACACGTACATCTACATGTACACGTACATTGTGATATGCTTTGGTGGGAACGGGAGGGGGCATGCCGCGAGGCCGATGAGACTGATGAGGACAAAGAGGTAAAACTGAGATGAGCATCAGTGTGCCGTCAGCAGCACTTCGAAGGATCCTCGTTGTCGGACAGTGGACGGAGGTGACGAGACGGAAGAGGAGTATGAGGCGGAGCTAGGAGAAGGATGAAGGGGATCTGAGGAGGAAAGGTAGGATGAAGCTCCACGAGGAGGTTGCAAGAAGCGAGACTGGGAGGCGACGCGATGATGTTCGGCATCGCCTTCGTCTTGAGCATCGGCGTTTGCGCCGAGTACTCGAGGCGCGGCCCTGGGGAGGGTGTGGAAGCAGTTGACGGGAGGATGAGGGGAGGAGACGGATTCGGAGCAGGAGCAGGAGACGATCGATGAGGAGGAGGAGGACGAGCAGGATGAGGATGAGGAGGAGGAGGAGGAGGAGCAGGAAGAGCTATCGCGATGCGCTTAAGTAAATGAGGAGGAGGGCCCTCGAGGAGGAGGAGGAGGAGGAGGAGGAGGAGGAGGTGGAGGATGATGGCAACGAATATGATGCGGAGCGAATGAGGAAACTCGAGGAGGATGAAGGATGACCGAGGAGGATCTCGACTTGACCCCGCCCAGCGCTGCAAGGGGAGAGGGGAGGTGAGCTGCCCGCGCGACCGCATGCACCTGGACGGCGGCAACCTCGAGGGGAGAGATATAGCGTGCGTGGCAAGGGGATGGGCCGCAGAGAGTTGGTCGGGGAGGGCTTCAGGAGAGGATGACGTTGAGGTCAGGCCGAGGATGAGGATGAAAAGGAGGGGCCTCGGATCGATATGCGCGTGACTCGAACGAGCACGCACCACTAAAGCTAGAACTCGATGAACACGGTGATATGATAGAATAGCAGATCTGAGATAGGATCGAGGATGAGGACGGGATAGGAGGTGGATGGGAGGAGGATGAGGCAGATCGGAACGATGATGAGAATGGGATCCACGAAGATCCAACTTAAGGCCTATGGGGCTCCTCAAGGGGGTCCTCATCGATCCCTCTCATGCTCGATCTTCCTACTCCTCGGCCCTGCTCCTCCTCGATCCTACTCCCCCTGCTCCTCGATCCTGCTCCTGCTCCTGGATCCTACTCCTCGATCCTCCTCCTCCTCCTCCTCCTCCTCCTCCTCCTCCTCCTCCTCCTCCTCCTCCATATCTCCTCCGCGCCTGCGCCTGCGCGTGAACACGCAGGCTTTTCAGGTTCTCGAGCGCTGGGGCCCTCCCGCACTTGACGACCGCAGACCGTGCGGTATACCGTGCAGCAGGCGAATAGGGATGCACGGGGAAAAGGGCGTGGTCACGTGAGTCAGCGTTAAAGCATGCGGGCTTCAGGCGTGGTGGCTAAGATGAGCCAGGGGAGGAGAGGACAGGAATGATGAGGAAGAGGATGAGGAGGATAGGAGGAGGATGGGGAGGATAGGAAGATAGGATGGTGAGGAGGATGAGGAGGATGGCGAGGATGCTTAGAAGGATATGATATGATGATGATGATGATGATGATGATGATGATGATGATGATGGTGATGAAAATGATGATGATAATGATGATGATGATGATGATGATGATGATGGTGATGATGATGACGATGATGATGATGGTGATGGTGATGGTGATGGTGATGGTGATGGTGAGGATGAGAATGATGATGATAATGAAGATGATGAGGAGAATGAGGATGATGAGGAGAATGAGGATGAGGATGTTGAGGAGGATGGGGGGGATGAAGATATCATGAGTCGAGGCGCCCCCCCCCCCGTCTCCCCGCCGCTGGCGGCAGGTGCGCGTCGTGACCGCCGCGGCGGGAACCCCGAACAGAACGACATCGCGGCAAGAAGGCGGACCAATACACGCGACACTGCAAGCAAGCATCGGGCTCTTGGGCGCTGCAGGCCTATGGCTGCGGCCCAGGTTGGTGCCACGGTTTCTCGGGTTATGGTTATGGGTATGGTTTTGGTGATGGATTCGTGGTTGGTATATGACTTGGTATGGTGCGGCATGGTTTGGCATGGTTTGGCATGGTTTGGCATGGTTTAGCATGGTTTGAATTGGTTTGCATGGTTTGGCATGGTTTGCATGGTTTGAATGGTTTGTATGGTTTGGTATGGTTTGGCATGGTTTGGCATGGTTTGAACGGTTTGCATGGAATGATGGAACGATGGAATGATGGTTTGCATGGTTTGGTATGGTTTGGCATGGTTTAACATGGTTTGAATGGAATGATGGAATGATGGAATGATGGAATGATGGTTTGCATGGTTTGGCATGGTTTGGCATGGTTTGACATGGTTTGAATGGAATGATGGATTGATGGAATGATGGAATGATATGGTTTGGCATGGTTTAACATGGTTTGAATGGAATGATGGAATGATGGAATGATGGAATGATGGAATGATGGAATGATGGTTTGGCATGGTTTGACATGGTTTGACATGGTTTGAATGGAATGATGGAAAGATGGAATGATGGTTTTGGCATGGTTTAACATGGTTTGAATGGAATGATGGAAAGATGGAATGATGGTTTGCATGGTTTGGCATGGTTGGACATGGTTTGGCATGGTTTCATGGTTTGTATGGAATGATGGAATGATGGAATGATGGAATGATGGTTTGGCATGGTTTGGCATGGTTTGCATGGTTTGCATGGAATGATGGAATGATGGTTTGCATGGTTTGGTATGGTTTGGCATGGTTTGCATGGTTTGGCATGGTTTGTCATGGTTTGGCATGGTTTGCACGGTTTGGATGTTTTCCGCATGCGCAAGTACCCCCCCCCCCCTAGACGCACGTGCGCGCGCGCTAAGTACCCCCCCACCCCCCCCCCATATCCCGCGCCTACAGTAACTACCACCCCCCCCCCCCCCCCCCACCCCCCCCCCCTCGCGCCACTGCGCGCGCGTGCGCAAGAGTACCCCCCCCCCCCCCCCCCCCCCCCCCCCTCACTTGCCCTATAAAAGATATAGGTCCCCCTGCCCCCCCCGTGCCGCGGTGCCTGCGCGCATGTAAAAAATCAGGGGGGCGCCTCGATACTGTGCAGTACTGGTGTTGTGCCGCACGCGGCTTTCGCAGCAGGCGAATAGGGCGTGGTCACGTGTCTCTGTATATATATATATGGACAACCAATAAAAAATAGGAGGAGGACAGTGTAGCGGGCAGCAGGGTGGGTGGATACCGGAGACGATGGAACAATGAGGAGGATGGGGTAGCACGGATGGCGGACCGATGTAGGGCCCTATCTTGCAACATGCACATGCTTGGATAGCGCATGCGAATTGTGCAGCGTTGCTGGTCGATCGGTCTCCTCATATATATGGTCACTCGATCTGCGTGTCTCTGATGTATATGGAATGTAGATGCATGCGAAACCTTACTCGAGGAGGGGAGGCGATGCCACCGAAAGGCTCGAAGAAAGCCACGAAGAAGGACAAGAACGCCGCGCAGGGCGGCGCCAGGACGGATGAGGAGAAACTGGCTCGCAAAGCAAACTCAGAGCACGAAAACGCTTTGAACCGTCTTCGCCAGGCAATGAAGCGCGAACGCCCCGAGCTTTGGAAGGACTACAAACACGCGGGGTGGGAGCAGAAGAAGAGGTGGAAAGAGATTTGGGAAACCACGGGCTCGTTCGACTCGATCCAAGAGCGTAAGTCCGAGACCCAGTCAAATACGGCCCGCGAGGACACTGTGGGAAACTGGTTCCTGGGGAAAAATCACCCGGTGTGTAGGCCATGCCCTGGCCAGATTTTGCGTCCTCCCCCCTCCTCTCCCCGTTGACATCATGCATGAATTTTTGATTCAATATCTATGTCTTTTTCGCTAGGTTTACTTACGATGAGCTGCTCGCGGATTGCAGGTGGACGGTGGAGAACGCGCACGCAGAGTACGGGATTCGGCCGCGACTTGTCTGTTTTTTGCGTGGGAGTAAGAGGAGGAGGAGTAGGATGAGGAGGAGGGGGATGAGGAAGAGGATGTGGACGGTGATGATGATGATGATGCTGATGATGATGACGATGATGATGATGATGATGATGATGCTGATGATGATGATGATGATGATGATTAGGAGGAGGAGGAGGAGGAGGAGGAATGTCAGGAGGAAGTGGATGAGGAGGACGAGGATCATGAGGATTGCAGCAGAGGAGGGCGCAGGATAGGCAGCGAGAAAAAGGACGCGGAACGATGGAAGGATGATGGTTGTGATATATCCTTCGCCCCCATCCCCCCCTTCGCTCGCAGTGCCAAGCATCGCTGCGACAGCATCGTGCACTTCTGCAATAAGATGCCAAAGCAGTTCATCAAGGTGGGATTGGGGTTGCGCAGCCAGGGATGATGGTGAGTATGAGGAGGAGGAGGAGGAGGAGGAGGAGGAGGAGGAGGAGGATGAGGAGGAGGAGGTTGAGGAGGATGAGGAGAATGATGAGGATGGGATGACATAGGTACAGGATGAGGAGTATCAGGCCTGGAGGATGGATGGGGAGCAGCAGGATGATATTATGACAGAATGCGAGGGTGACGAGGATGGGAGGCAACATGAGGAGGGTGAGGAGGATGAGGAGGATGAGAGGATGAGAAAGATCATGATTGGGATCAGGACGATGGAAATGAGGAGGGTGATGAGGAAGATGATGAGGATGAGAATGATGAGGAGCATGAGGATGATGATGAGGAGTCGCACCAGAATCAGCAGCGGCCGCATGGGGAGGAACACCCGCAGCACAAGGAGCTCTTGTACAAGAAGTTGGCGATGTCGGAGCTTGCTCGCATGGACCGCTGCTGCATTCTCACCTCCAGATCCTTCCTCATCATCATCTTCCTCCTCCTCCTCCTCCTCCTCCTCCTCCTCTCACCTCCACCCTCCCTGCTCCTCCTCCTCCTCCTCCTCCTCCTCCTCCTCCTCCTCCATCCTCCCTCCTTGTTTTCCTCTTCCTCCTCTTCTCATCCTCTTCCGAACGCAACGGTTGACGATCGATGGCAGGTTAGACGATGATAACCAGGCAACGGATGACGAGGGTAACGACAAGGATGGTGACGACGATGGCAACGGCCGAATACGTTTGGGACGATGGCGACGCTGTCAAAGACGATGGTAACGACGATAGTGACGGCGACGGCCCAGTGATCGCACTCAGGAGAACCTGAAGGCGCGGACCACGGAGCTCGAGACGGACAAGAGGGCGATTCCCCAGCAGGCGGCCAAAGAGCGGCGGGCGCAGGGGTAGAGTTCAGCCAGCGTGTGGAGGAGAGAGATGGGAACAGGAGGCTGGTGGAGGAAGAGGATGAGCAAGATGAGGATGCTGCTCAGGATGATGATACGGGTGAATGTGACGATGTTGATCATCGCGAAGATGAGGAGGACGATGAGGAGGAGAGACGATGAGACGATATCGAGGATGAGGACGATGAGGTGGAGGACGACGACGATGAGAGGGTGGCCGAAGATCTTGAAGCTGATGAGGGTGAGGACGATGATGAGGCTGAGGACGATGAGAAAACGGGAGGGCAGGACGAGCACAAGAGCGACGACTCCTCGTACTACAGCTACTCCGACAGCGAGGACTACCCCGTGGGAGCTGCCAGCCCTTTTGATCCTGGCCTCCAAATCCTTATCTCCTCCTCCACCTCCCCCTCCTCCTCCTTCTCCAGCTGCCTCTCCTCCTGCTCCTCCTGCTCCTCGTCCTGCTCCTCCTCCTCCTCCTGCTGCTGCTGCTGCTCCTCCTCCTCCTCCTGCTCCTCATCGTTCCTATTCGAGAATCCTTCGAAGGCCGATTTCGAACGCCGCGCGAGCTTGAGGAGGCAAGTCTCGAGAATTACGAAGGTCAGGACGTTTCCGTTAAGCTTAAATTGTAACAAGGTATATTCTGGTGGGTCAGGTCACCTTAGGGCCACTTCCCCTCTTACTGCTCCTCCCCCTCCTCATCCTCATCCTTGTCCACCTCCTTGCCTCCTCCTCCTCCTCCTCCTCCTCACCCTTCTCTTCCCGTCCTCCTCCTCCTCCTCCTCCCCCTCCCCCCCCTCCTCCTCCTCGGTCTTCTTCCTCATCTGGGGTTCCGATCCCCTCAGGGCTCTCCTTCCTCGGGGCACCGTGTGACCCCAGAGGATGCGGGGGATGGGCCGAGCTCGTCGGCGGCGGCCCTCGATCCTGCGATTGCGAAGCTGCTTGGAGACGCCAGTGAGATGAAGAGTAACTTCGCTGAGCTGTCGGTGGCAGGGGGTGTCACCGACGACCCCCCTCGAGGAGATGGAGGACGATGAGGAGGAGGTGGAGCAAGGGGGGAGATGGAAGAGGAGGAGAAGGAGGAGGCGGAGATGGAGGGGGGAGATGGAGGAGGAGGAGGAGGAGGAGGAGGAGGAGGATGAGGAGGAGAGATGTAGACACCATCGAAGAGGCGGATGCGAACCCATGGAGCAAGCCGTGGACGCCTCAGATCAAGGCCGCGCTCTTGGCCTTGGACAACGCGTTCGTAGAGATCACGAAGCAGATTTCGTGCAAGTCACAGGAGGAGAAGCATTGAGAGGAATGATGATGAGAAGGATGAGGATCACGAGGGTGGCGGGGGGCGAACATATGTAAGATGAAGAAGATGGAAACCAGCAGGATGCCCCTCCGTAATTCCCCCTCCACCATCTTCCTCCATAGTCCTCCTCCGCTTAGTCCTCCTACGCTCCTCCCTTCCTCCTCCCCTCCCCTCCTCCTCATCCTCCTCCTCCCCCTCCTCCTCCTCATTCATCTCCTCCTGCCCCCATGCTCTCCCGACCTATATAGGTCGGGGGGCGTCGAGGCGGCCAAGGCGGACATCGAAGAGGCGGGCCTGTGCGTTCGAACCGATCGAGAGGAGAAGAGGAGGAACGCACGGAACAGGAGGAAGTGGAGGGGGCCCCTGAATTAGTCGAGGGATGAGTCCGTTCGAGGCCAAGGCGCTCTGGGCCGCCCTCGCGCCAATGAAGGCCTCGTACGCGTCGGCGGCGGCGGCCTTGAGCGCCATTGAGAAGAAGTGAGGCCGCTCTCGAGCGCCTCTGAGATCGAGGGAGGAGGATGGGGAAGAAGAAGGTGATGAGGATGAGGGGGAGGAGGAATACGAGGAGGAGGTAGAGGAGGAGGATGCGGAGGAAGAGGAGGATGAGGATGATGAGGGGGATGAGGATGAGGAGGGGGAGGAGGAAGAGGAGGAGGAGGATGAGGCGGAGGAGGAGGGGGAGGATGAGCGGCAAGTGCGGCCAGCGACCCGCGCAACGGTGCCGCGGCATCGATCTCTGATGATTGTTTTGCGTGGTGGCTCGACCGCACGTTCGGAAAGGGAGCTCCTTCGAACCATCCTGATTTCTACAGTCGAAGTTAAGACGAATTCGACGCCTTGGCCCCACCTCGGCGGTGTTTTCTTCCCCCTTGGGCCGCCAAAAACATTCCAGGAAAACCGAAACCCTGGGACGCGTGATCTGGAAAAGGCCCCGCGTCCGAATCCTGGTGAGCCAAGGCGTCGGATCCTCCAGCTGGTCATTCCGTTGGATGTCTGGATTGTCTCAGTTGCCAGGTCGGTGGATGAGCTGGCAGTTCTCGCGTTGGCGAGACGGCCCCTTCGATGCATACTCCCTTCAACAGCAACAGCAGAATGCAAGATAAGCAGCATCAGCAACGACAACAGCTGCAACCTCAAAAAGAACACGATCAGCAGCAAACATAACAGCATATGGCAACGACAATGCCACGCGATCAGCAGCATGGGCAACAACAGAGCAACACCGCCGCAATCGGCAGCAACGGCAATACCACAAACACCAGTAATGACGGCAGCAACAGCATCAGCATTCATTTCATGACGGTTTGCATGGGTTGGTGCGCGAGCCACTGGATGCGTATATCCCAAACCCTCGAAGCCCACTCACTCCGTCGACATTTGGTCAGGCCCGAGTTTTCTCTCAATTGGCTGGCTCGAAGCTCCCGCCCATTCGTCATAATGGCGTTCAGGGCCGCTGGTGCGAAGTTGGTGGTGGAGGATACGCGGACTGCCGCGGAGACTGAAGTCCGCTCGTTGTTCGACGAGGGAGCGGGGCTTCGAGCCCACATCTTGGGCCTGTATAGACGGGGGGAGATGTCGGCGGCCGCTGTCTGTACTTTAAGCTATCATGCCTGCAATGCTGGGGCGAGAGGCGCGGGGGACCTCGCACTGCGCCCGTCCTCGACGCATGCAGCTGAACATCTGCGAGCTGCTGCGTCTGCTCGTTCACAACAGAGTTTTTATTGGTTCGATTTGCCGATGTGGGTTGGGGGCGCGAACTCACGGGAGCTCATTCGGTTTCCGATCAATTTGCCTCGCGATCAGTTTTCGAGAGCGTTCTCTGGTTCACCAGCTGACTGGGGCCCGAGCCCAAGGGGGCAACGTGCAGGTTGGCGCGCGCGCGCGTGTGCGACGCAGGGCGGGGGGAGGGATATGGGGGAGGAGAGGAGGGGAGGAGCCACGCGCGCTCACATCAACGCGCATGTTGGCCCCTATGCTTCAATTATGATCAGGATATGCTGTCGCCGACCTTTGCTGACCACGAGCTGGTTCAGCGCTGCCCAGGTCGTGCTGCCCCTGTTGGGTACTTTTCTGACGGCGTGCCGCACACGCGCAAAGACTCTTTCTTTGCGCATTATTTTACCAACCTGCTCACTGGAAAGAGGCACTACTGGGAGACAAACCGAACACATATGTGTGAATGTGTCCTGGTGCCTTGTTCCTGTGACGGGAACAGGGCACAATGACACATGAGTCCTGGGGACCTGTTCTTATTTAGTGGGGGAGGGACTCGTCTGTAGAAACAACCGAATGCACATGTGTGAATGTGTCCTGGGGCCCTGTTCCTGTGTCTCGGGGCCCTGCATAGGGTGGGGGGATGAGGGGATGATGGGGATGATAGGGGCGATGGGGGTTGAGGGGGGACCTTTGTATATTGTTTGTCTCCCGCGGTGGGCTGACAGGTATCTGATAGCAGCCGTCAGGAAGTCAGATGTTTGCAAGTGCGGTTGTCGTGGATATTGCACATTCGGAACATTGCTTCGCGTAATTGCTTGGTCGTTTAATGTTCTCGGCGAGGGACGCCATCCGTTGTCCAATCATCTCGGTGAACCTTTCACGGATGCTGCCCGCATCGCCAGGGCTGGTCAGCCCCTCGCATCTGGTTGGGTTGGGGCCCTCACTGAGCTCAGGGCCGATTTGCTAGAGATCGTCAGCGCGCTTGGATTTAAAACCTGGTCCAATGTCGAGAACCCATGCTTTAAGTGTGGCTGCAAAAAAAAAAAAACGATTTGTTCAATTATCCTGCGACCTACTCTCAATGTTTGTGGGCCCCACGGGATGCACGCGCTTACCAGATCATGGTGCAGCGATCCACGATCGAGATAGACGTCCCCACGAGGGCTAAATTTGACATGCTTTTAGCCTCCATGCGCATTGAGGAAGTGTACGGCGGTTTCGCCACGTTTCGGAAAGTTCGCGGCCTGAACCTCGAATCAGGGATGCGTCTCATCGAGGCTGGCCCTGTCAAAGATATTCACCGATTGCGTGAACTCGTTCCGCCCTTGCGGTTGACTTTCTTCGACAACCTTGCTGGGGTTGGTCTTTAACTTGTTATGCCCTTTGTTCTCGGTTGTTGGCTTTTCTGTGAACAACGTTCACCTGGATGTGATGCACATCCTGGATCTCGGGTGCTCACAGTGCTTGCTTGGGCTGCTCTTCCATCTTGTGTGTAAGAATAACTTCGCACGCTCGCTGCGACCGAGCGCGGCCTTGCGGAAGCACGACAACTTGCTTCACCTGAGGAGGCCGAATCGGGCTCCCCATGGGCATTGTTCGGATGGCCACTTCCTGGCAATATGGTGGACTGCGGCGTGTGGGTGGAGGAGGATGAGGATGAGGAGGAGGAGGGGGAGGCCATGAGGGGGAGTAAGTGAGGAGGGACGAAGAGAGGAACTCTGGGGCTGGACAGTTCCACAAATAAACAACAGCGAACAAACGCCCTTTCTAGCCAGTAAGGCGGCTTCTCGAAAATGCCTGCGGGGAGCCCCATTCCCATGGCGGACTCGGGCCTGTCTACATTGCACGCCGTGCCTCGTTGGCACAGATGCCGTCAACCAATCTGGATCACCTATGAGATGTCGCCCCGCGAATGATAACCAGCATCCTCGGATAAAAAAAGCGAAAAGCCGTCCGAAACACGCCACTTGGTACCGTTTGGCTGTCCAGCTTTGTTTGGTCAGCTATGCGTTTTTTAGGCCCTCAGGGGCCCGCGCTGTGCATCGCCGCCCAGGCCCTCAATGAGGCCCAGGACGTGATGATGCGCGAGCCACGTCGGATGTCCGATGGTGGCGGCGACCGCCTTCAGAAGGCCATGTTAAGATTTCTGTATTTTTGGAAGGCTGCTGGAGGCCATGCAATTTTTAAACACCACATGGCGTTCCACGTCCCACAATTCGTGGACACCCACGGAAACCCGCGTTTCTATTGGACCTGCGCAGACGAGCAAGAAAATCGCTTGATGGGTCGGGTCGCAAAGTCGCTTCACGCTGGCCCCACATTTTATATTCGCTTTTTAGAGAAAGTTCTCTTTGATTGGCGTTGAGTTCTGGTGGGAGGGGCGAGGAAGGAACATGGGGATGATGAATGAAAAAGGGGGAGGGGCCGTTCTGACCAGACAAATGATTATCGATCCCGCTTCTGACGGGACAAATGATTATCGATCTCACTTCTGATGGGGTGAATGATCATCGCCGTTTAGCGCAGAGGGCCCCATGCTGCGCTTTTGCTTGGGTATGTTTCACCAGGGGGCGCGCGGTAGAGGCATGGGGCGCCCCCCAAAGAGGGCCCGACTGAGGTGGGGAGGGTTGGGCGGAGGAAAACCAGGAGGAGGAGGAATCGTCGGTTCTGGGAGATCCTCGGGGGCTTCGATCCGACTTAGCGATTCGCACGGCAGTTTTGCCGATGACACACGCATCGTTGCATTGAGTTTCTGGTGGAAAGAGGAGGATAGGATGAGGAGGGGGATCCTCGTAGGGCGAAGATCACCCCCAGCAGGGGTGAGCCCTACTATTTCAACGCCGACTTGGCGCCACGCTTTTGATTTGCTTGCAGTTTCAAGAGAGAAAATGATCGACC
The DNA here is from genome assembly GCA_963575745.1 of Prorocentrum cordatum. NCBI lineage: Eukaryota > Dinophyceae > Prorocentrales > Prorocentraceae > Prorocentrum > Prorocentrum cordatum. The sequence goes on from CAUYUJ010021451.1 coordinate 138,602, forward strand.
CAATCGATTGGGGGAGTTGGTTCTGTAGAGAACTGGCGAGTTGGGTCCTGTTGGGGTCTGCTCGAGAGCGGCGCGGCGTCTCCCGCCGAGTGCTGTGCATGTTCGAAGGATCAACGAGAGAAAATGATGTGTTTGGGGAGGGAGAAGAAGGCAAGAGGATGATGGTGAGGAGGGGGGGTGGTCTTGGTGCTGCATGCCCTCGCTGCAGCACAGCGGGCCGCTCGGGTACGTCGGGGTGCCCAGATGAGGCCCTTAGTGTTGCGCACGCTGTCATTAGTGAGGCCATGCAGTTCTGTTGCAAAATCGTTGCACGCAGGTGCAACATTCTATTCCACGTTTTTGCAGAAGGTTCTCCCTGATAACAGTTGAG
>CAUYUJ010021452.1:0-14046 GCA_963575745.1 Prorocentrum cordatum
TGGTGGTGGTGGTGGTGGTGGTGGTGGTGGTGGTGGTGGTGGTGGTGGTGGTGGTGGTGGTGGTGGTGGTAGTAGTAGTAGTAGTAGTAGTAGTAGTAGTAGCAGGAGGAGGAGGAGGAAGAGAAGGAGGAGGAAGATCAAGAGAAAGAGTAGGAGGAGAAAGAGTAGGAGGACAAAGACTAGGAGGAGGAGTAGGAGGAGGAGGGGGAGGAGGACAATGACGGCCACACGGGCGACCAGGACGACGAGAGCGACCGACGACGACAGACGACGACGGCGACGACGCGGTGGCCGCCGCGCGGGGGCCGCCAGGGCACGTCGTGCTGCGGCACGGCACCCCGAGGGCCCCGAGCAGCTGGGTCTCGGGCGGGCTGCGCGCGCCCGAGGGGCTGCTGCAGGCGTGGGCGCCGCCCCCGCCCCGCGCCGCCCCCTTCCCCCCGCCCCCGCCCGTCCAGGGCGTGGGGGCGGGGGGGAGGGGGAGGCGGAGGAGGAGGAGATGAGGAGGAGGAGGAGGAGGAGGAGGAGGAGGAGGAGGAGGAGGAGGAGGAGGAGGAGGAGGAGGGAGGAGGAGGACGCCTGACCTACTCCCTCCCTTCCCTTCGACTCGCTTCACGGCCTCTCGCTTCAGGCTGGCCCCGGCCTCCGCTGCTCGCACGCAGCTCGCACGCGAGCTCTTCTGCGGCGTCCCCGCGCCGGCTTTCGCGCCCGCCCGTCCGACGCGGCGGCGCTTCCTCGACCCGGGCGCGCCGAAGCCAGCCGCCCCCCTTCCGCCCCTCGGTTTGCCACGCGCGTGGGCTACCTCGTGCTGCGCATGCTGCACTCGAGTCGCATCGCAAGGACGAGCTAACCATCCAAGGTTGCCCCTGCAGCCTTGCCCACTCGGCGCATCCTGGGCGGCTCTCGCTGGCCGGCCCCAATTCGAGAACGCCAGCAGGGTCCTCCACGGCCCTTGTGTCCTTATCGCGCGTCCTCATTGGGCGACTTGACTGCGTTGCTGCTCCTCCGCCACTCCCCCTCCAGGGTGCGCGGCCCCCCCCCCCCCTCTGGACTGCGCGCAGCACGATGGGGTCCTCTTGGGGGTTCCAGATCCGCCATGACACCCGTCGGCGGATAGAAAACAAAGCAGCGTAGTGGGAAGATGCGGGTGGGAGGGGTAGGCTGTTAGATAGATATGGCGCGGGCGCATAGCTTGACCCTCCACCCTCTTTTCCCCTCCCGTGCACAATGACGTATTCAATCTGAATGCAACTCCATTTTCTCCATATTCTGTCTGGGCGGGGCGCTTTTTCAAAATTTCTTCCGCGCAATTGTTTTAGCGTTAAGACTTGAAGTATATTTGTCACAGGTTCTAGGCTCTTGTTTGCTATGACAGTTTTTGTACTGGGTGCTCCAGCTGGAACGTTGGCATCTTTTCAGGATCCGCGGTTTGCTCCCCTCGTTCAGAATGGCTCTGTCGCCCCAGCGCGGGCCAGATGATGTGGTACCCGAGTGGTTCCTGAACGTTACCACTCCTTTCCTTTCTGCTATCCCGCCTTCCCGTGGTCCTCTTGGAGCTTTGCCCCTCCTTCTCCGTTCCCTTCGTCATCCTCCTTTTCCTCCCGCTCATCCTTCTGTTCATCCGCCACATCTTTCGTCTCGGGAGCGCACAGCTTCCGTTTTGATTGTGCATGACACGATGAGGTGCTTTGGGTGGTTCCAGATCCGCTATGACGCCCGTCGGCGGATCAAGAATATTCAGCGCTATGGGCAGGGATGGGTGGGAGGGATGGGATGTTAGATGTGGCGCAAAAGCATCCAGCGTGCCCCATTCCCCGCTCCTCCCTCCCTCTTTCCCTCGAAATCCAGCTGTCAGCCACGCCTTTCATTTTAGCTTCAGCTCTGCGCTCCAATCTTGAAACTTGCATGGGCCGCTCGAGGGAGAAGTTCGGCGGGCCAGGATGCTGCGCTGAGGGCCACGACAGAGGTTTAGGGGGGGAGAGGGGCGCGAAGAAGAAGGCTATACGAGGAGGAGGTCCTGGACCCAGCAGGATGCATTTCCACGGTGCTAGGCGGTGTCTACGGTTCGCGAGCGCACGGTGCTGAACCACAACCCCGTGCATACTTCCCTCCTCTTCCTCCTCCTCCACCTCCTCCCTCCTCCCTCCCTCCTCCTCCCTCCTTCCTCCTCCCTCCTCTGTCCTCCTCCTTTCTCGCCCTCCCTCCCTCCCCCTCCTTCCTCCTCTCCTCCCTCCTCCTTCCTCTCCAGTCAGGGCTTGCACTGAAGGGGTCCGAGCGGATCTTGAAGGATTTGGCAAAAGTTGGCGGCCGATTTCGGTGGGCCGCCGGGGTCTCGGGTTCCTGGTTCCGGGTTCTTGGCGAAAGTGGGCGGCCGATTTCGGTAGGCGGCCAGGTTCCCGGGTTCCCAGTTTTGGGTTCCCGGGTTCCCGGGGTCCCTGGTTCCCTGTTGCTGGTCCCTGGTTGATGTCGCTGGGCGGCGGGGTTCTCAGTTTCTGGGTTTTCCGGGTTTCCCAGTCGATCTCACAATCGATCTCTATCGATCTCACAGTCGATCTCACTATAGATCGCACGAGCGATTTCACGATCGATCTCACTTCCGATCTCACTGAATCGACTTCACTATTGGTCTCACGACGTCCCCGCTATCGATGCCACTATCGATTTCACAATCGATTTCAATATCCATATCACTGACTTTTAAACCATCCACTGATTCGGGTTTGTCCCTGGTGTCATTCAGTGTCAGACATGCAGCGTTTGCTTCGGACTACCTCAGTGAGTGGCTTCCGGAGCGATTTCCAGCGGTTCCCTTGTGGCTTCTTGAGGTTTCCGCAGTTCCTGGTCAGCTCCCGCTAGGTTTCTTCATGTACTCAGCGCCACCGTGTCCGTTTCGTTGAGACGTCTTCGCCGACTGGTTGGTATTCGCACGTGTTCTCTTCTCGCACGTGTTCCCACCTTGCTAAGAAAACGCGGGACCTTGAAGCGCAGCGAGATGTGTAAGAAAATCATATTCGACGCCTTTGTCACCGTGAACTTGCCATCTTCTCCATCGCCATCGCCATCCCTGCTACCACCTTGACTGCCACGGCGGCGATTGCTTCATTCAACCAATAATCAGTTCAAATCGCACAACACATGGAAATAACGTGTATCCCCGTTTCTGTTTGGACATGTTTGAACGGACAGAGTTTTTAGATACGGTCACAGTTTCGTTAGAAGTTGACAGGCTGTGACGGGCTAACTAGGTACCTGGCGTGCCATCTTTGATCATCTTTGGCGTTTTTGCCGACCTTGGCTATCCATGTTAGCTGGCGGTGGCCTCATGGCCAGCCGCAAGCGACATATTGTGCAGCATCTGCATTTCGCTCTTTCTCTTCCCTCTGCTGCCAAAGCTACAGCCCCCGCCATATCCTCCTCCGCCTCATCCTCATCCTCATCGTCCTCCTCCTCCTCCTCCTCCTCCTCCTCCTCCTCCTCCTCCTCCTCCTCCTCCTCCCCCGCGATATCAGCGAGTCGCCAAATTTTACAGTAGGAAGTGCAGAGTGCGAGCCCACCCACTGGTGAGAAAGCTGGAGCCAACGCCGCCTCTGTTGCCACCTGCAGTCTGCTCAGCGACGAGCTCAGCATAACCGCGTCTGGACAAAGACGGCCCCCCAGAAAGCTCCAAGAGGGCTCCAAAGGGCCCACACCCGCTATTGTCCGCCTAACCGGCTCGATTCGCCCGCTTGAGTGATGATCCCACCCTTCGATGTCTCGCCCGTGCAACCCAGCCCAGTCGGATCCGCTTGCCCAGCCAGTTCCCCGTGGTTGACCTGGGTTTTGGGGCCAAGTGTGATAGGCCCGTGTTCCACCACCATCACCATAAGTTGGAGGGGGGAAGGAGGTGGAGGAGGAGGGGGAGGAGGAGGAGGAGGAGGAGGAGGAGGAGGAGGAGGAGGAAGAGGAAGAGGAGGAGGACCCCCTCCCCCTCCTACTTGTGGTGGTGGCGGTGGACAACAGGCCCACGAAAGTGGGGCCGACTCCCCCTCTCCGCCCTCCGTTCGCCCGGGCTCGAGAGCTCTACGGAGCGGCCGGCCGGGCCTCGCGATAGGGGGCCCTGGCTTCTGCCGACCCAGGTGCCAGGTTCGCTTTCGCCCTCGGGGGGCCAGCCCCGGAGCGATAGCCCCCTGTGAAGTAGACCCACGCCGGAACCGGTTGGGGAGAGAGTAGGGGGCCCAAGAATATACACCACCACCACCTCCATCACCCCCCTCTCTCCCAGGAGAGAGGAGAGGAAGAGGAGGTTAGAGGACGGAGGAGGAATCGACATGTTGGTGGTGTATATTCTTTGGACCTGCAGATCGCGCTCCAGGATATCTAGGCTCGCTGCTCGGTTGTTTGGATCTGCTCGTGCTCCGTCGCGTACCCGTCGACTGGTAGCGTGTTCATAGGCCTGCTGCTGGGTTGGACAGCGTGCATCACACCATGACCGACATGCAAACGTGCAGTTCTTGCGCACTTCCCGTGCCCCCAGTCCGAGACCTGCTGAGAGCCTGGCAGAAGACTTCGCACCCCTTCGGGCCGGACCGGACTTCGCGACCCAGACGCCAGGGAGCGTGGCTTCCTTCTCCTCCTCTTCTTTCTCCTCCTCCTCCTCCTCGTCTCCCACTGTGAAGGGGACGATGGGAATGACGTTCCTGGCTCGTGGTCGTCGTTGTCGAGGCCGCCGGGCCGCAGCCAGCGGCCCTCACGAGAAAGAAGTATTTTCGGCCACGCGCAGAGGGGGGCCGGGGGGGAGGGGGGAAGGCTTCTCAGAAGCACCCCAGCTGCTTGGAAGGCGCGGGCCTTCGCTGCAGCTGTGGGGCCCGCGCCTTCGGAGAAGCAGCCTCCTTCCCAGGAAGCCTTCCCCCCTCTCCCCCGGCCCCGCATGTGCGCGCCGCCAATCTTCAGGAGGGGAGAAAACTCACAGACACAATTAATCGTCGACTCCCCAGAAGATATGGGAAAATATCGGCAGTGGGGGGGAAGACGAGAATCCAACAAATATGGGGAGATCTGGGACATCCTGTTATTGGTGTGCACTTATTTGCGTGCCCCAGGGCCCCTTCACAATCTTTGGTTCGTCGCCCCTGCCCCCATTTTTTTGTTGTTCTTTCTGCAGACCGCTCGGTCGCAGTGCCTCTCGCCGTCTCGTGGGCGCGCCCCCGGGAGCGCGGAGCGCGCGCGCGGGGACCCTCCCCCCCGCGGGCGCTCGGCCGCGCGGGGGTGCGCGCCCGCCGCGCCGAGGGGGTCTCGCTGTGGCCTCTCGCGAAGTGAGCGGCCGCCATCAATCGCATGGCAGGGTAGGGTGTAAATGCATGTCGTAGCGCATTTGTTTTTCCTCGCGCTGCCGCCTGTTCGACTCGTGGGCTCGCAAGTCGCCACCCACCAAACCACCCCAACCCAACCCGAAGGCCTCAATTTGCCCTCCATTTCCAGTTGGGGGGGGTCGGGGAACATCGAACAAAACACGTATGGAACCCATACCCCCCCCCAACCCGAAATCTGGGTCTTCGGGTTGGGTTGGGGTGCTCTGGTAGGTAGTCATACGTAAGGGCCCCACCCGTCCCGGGTTCTGCCGGTCCAGCCTCCGTGGGGCGTGTCTGCAGCGGGCAATCGCAGCTCGAGCTTCAGACGGGGTCGTCGCCATTTCTCTGACGGCCCCGCCAGGCCAGCTCGAGTCCTCCAATGTCGAGACTTTCTCAGGAGGGAAAGAAACACACAGACACAATTAATCGTCGATGCCCAGGAAAATATGGGAAAATATGGAAAGTGGGGGGGAAGACAGAAAATATGGGAAATATGGGGAATCCTTTTATTTGTGTGTATTTATTTGTGTGTCCCAGGGCCCCTTCACTTTCGTTTCCCCAACATCACCACCCACCAAACCACCCCAACCCAACCGGAATGCCTCAATGTGCCCCCCATTTCCAGTGTGGTGGGGGGGGGCGGGGAACATGGAGAAAACACATCTGGAACCCGTACCCCCCCAACCCGAAATTCGGGTCCTCGGGTTGGGTTGGGGTGCTCTGGTAGGGAGGTCACGATCGACGTACGGATTGTGGGGGCTGCAGATGGGGAGGGAAGTCGGACGGAGCCAGGGCGAGGAGGAGGAGTCCGTGACATAGCGAGAAGGCCGCGGCGCCCCATACATCTTCCGGAGCCGCCGGATCTCAGAGATTCTCGATGGAGCCTCACCAAATGTCATGTCCTCGTCTTGGCTTCGTTTTGGATTTCGTGGGCCTTTGACGAGAGAGGCCTCGGGGAACTCGGCCGACGCCTCACAGCTTGCGAGTGTCCCACCCAGACAAGCATCTGGGTGAGCGTGCCTCCTCGCCTCCCCTTCCTCCGTCTCCGCGTTCTACCGTCAGAGGCCAGGAAGTCCGGGAAGGACATCGCCCTCAGATGGGGGGTCCTTTGGGTGCTCGCCACGGGGCAGAATCTGCGAGCTCTCGGTCCGCGTGGGCTCTGCCCACAGCCGCCAAAAGGTTGTCCAAAGCAAAGGGTCAAACAACATCTGCCTTGTGGCGACTTCGGTCATTGCCCGGCCTCACCGCAATCGGAAAGGGCTCGGTTTTCAAGTGACCGGAAACCGTTTCCCGCACTTCGGTTCTCATGGGATGCCAGCGGCGCTTGTGCGGAAGATGTCCGAGGCATAGGTGGCCGCCCCCCAAGGGTGACACCGGCGGGTCGGTGTTGAGGAGCCCTGTGGCAACCTAAACGGTCGCCTCCTGGGTCTTTGGATGGGCTTGGCATCGCTCGGACGTGTGCATTTTTCCTTCGGCGAGGACCATCGAGGAGCATCCTTGACCATTTGGCGAAAAACCACGCACGAAACCGAAACAAACACAGTTATGACCCCGTCCGAGTCCAGAGCAGCCTCACTCCCAAGGTCTGACGGCCACGCGGCCAAGGCGAGGTTCGGATGTTGGCACCCGGAACTGGTGGGTGGTATGCGTGCAGCGCATCTCCTGTGGCAGCTGCTGCTGATGATGTTGATGATGGTGATGGTGATGATGCTGATGCTGATGATGCTGGTGATCATGATGATGGTCATGCTGGTGGTGATTCAAATGCTGCTGCTGCTGCTGATGATGATGATGAAGATGATGATGTTGGTGATGGTGATGGTGATGTTGACGATTATGCTGATTATGCTGATGATGATGATGATGATGCTGATGCTGATGCTGCTGCTGATGCTGCTGATGATGACGATGGGGATGATGATAATGGTGATGAGCTGATGATGCTGCTGATGATGATAGTGATGCTGCTGCCGATGATGACGATGAAGATGATGGTGCTGATGCTGGTGATGGTGACAACGATGACAACGGCGATGATGATGCTGTTGCTGCTGATGCTGATGATGATGGCAATGCTGAGGCTGATGGTGATGATGCTGATGATGAGGGTGATGATGATGATGCTGCTGCTGATGATGATGATGATGATGATGCTGACGATGGTGGTGATTGTGATGATAATGCAGCTGATGATGATGGTGATGGCGACTATGATGGTGACGATGATAATGAAGATGTAGATGATGACGATGATGATGCTGCTGCTGATGATGAGGGTGAGGATGAGGATGATGATGCAGATGAAGATGATGATGAGGATGCTGCTGCTGATGATGATGCTGATGCTGATGCTGATATTGATGCTGATGATGTTGGTGATGTTGATGTTGATGTTGATGTTGTTGTTGTTGTTGTTGTTGTTGTTGTTGTTGTTGTTGTTGTTGTTGTTGTTGTTGTTGATGATGATGATGATGATGATGATGATGATGATGGATGATGATGATGATGATGATGATGCTGATGATGATGATGATGATGATGATGTTGTGGTTGTTGTTGTTGTTGTTGTTGATGATGTGCAAATATCCAGGGAATCCACTCGCCCACGCGTTCGGCGCAGCTCCCGGGCGAATACGTGTGATGTACAGTCTTGGGCTACCCCCCCCTTTTTGCCTCTCCCGGCGAACCATCAGCGGAATATCTACCGGCGTGCCAGAAAGAACTAGACACAGGCGGGAGCAAGCAAGCAACGACAGCGGGGCAGGCAAACATTGTTGCAGTCAAGTGACCAGACATGCAATCACACAATCAAGCGAGCATGCAAGCGACAATGCATGTTGACACACTTGAAATCGTGCATTGAAGCAAGTATGAACGCAGTTTTGCAAGCAAGTATCTTTTCATGCGTGGAGGAGGAGGCGGAGGAGGAGGAGGAGGAGGAGCAAAACGCCTTGCACTCATGCGCGCAATCGATCCAGTCATCCAGCCACCTTTGCTGGGGTCGTGGACAAGAGGCTGGGGTCTGCCTCGGGGGACCTCGCGGGGCCTCTGGGGGGCTTCTTGTAGCCTCTTGGCTTGGCATCCCTTGGACGTGTGCACTTTTTCCTCCGCGAGGGCCATCGGTAATCCCCGTGTATCATCTTGCGAGACAGACAAAGGCGCGCGCGAAATCGAGACGTGCACGGGACACGGACGCTCGAGCGATGGCAAGTCGGGGGGCTTCTCGGAAGTCTCCCGCACGCCTCCTGTGGGCCTCGTGGGGGCCGCTGGGATCCTCCTCCTCCAGCGCTTGCTGGGGGCCTGCTGGCAGTCCTGGGAGCCGTCTTGGGGTGGAGGGCTCTCCAGCAGTCAGTGCGGGCCCCTCCCTTTTGCGGCCCTCTTGCGCCCGTCCTGGGGGCCTCTCGGGCCCCTCTTGGCGATCTCGGGGCACAAGACTGAAAAAGCAAACGATGTTTCAGTCGCGCCAGCAGGCCCAATCCATCTCATGGATTGGGCCGCTTGGGTTTGCCCCCTGAGCTCCAAGCCAGCTCAGAATGCCCCCCAGCAGGGCTCAAACACGCACGTCTTTATTACATGTGTGTTCTTTCGTTGTTTTTTTTGTCTTTCTTTTATTCGTATTATTAAGATGCTCACGCACGCACATTGGGGATCATCTCAGGGCATGTTGGAGGCCGAGGCCTCCAAACGCGCGTGCTCCCGAGGCCTCTGTAGAAGTCCCGCGTGGAAGAAACGGAGCCCTGGAGAGGGCCAGTAAACGAAGGAGGGAGGGAGGGAGGGAGGGAGGGAGGAGGAGGAGGAGGATGAGGATGAAGAGGAGGAGGAGGAGGAGGAGGAGGAGGAGGAGGAGGAGGAGCAGGGGGAGGGGATGGTGATGGTGATGGTGATGGTGATGATGGTGATGATGGTGATGATGGTGATGATGATGATGATGCTGATGATGATGATGATGATGATGATGATGAGGATGATTATGATGCTGATGCTGATGCTGATGCTGATGCTGCTGCTGCTGATGATGGTGGTGGTGATGGTGGTGATGATGATGCTGATGATGATGATGATGCTGATGCTGCTGATGCTGCTGATGATGAGGATGATGCTGCTGCTGATGATGATGATGATGAGGATGATGATGATGATGCTGCTGCTGATGCTGATGATGATGATGATGAGGATGATGATGATGCTGCTGCTGCTGCTGCTGATGATGATGATGATGATGACGATGATGATGATGATGATGATGATGATGATGATGATGATGATGATGATGATGATGATGATGATGGTGGTGGCTGATGATGATGATGATGATGATGATGATGATGATGATGATGATGATGATGATGATGATGATGATGATGATGATGATGATGATGATGATGATGATGAGCAGGAGGAGGAGGAGGAGGAGGAGGAGGGGAGGAGGAGGAGGAGGAGGAGGAGGAGGAAGAGGAGGAGGAGGAGGAGGAGGAGGAGGGAGGAGGAGGGGGAGTGGGGAGGAGGAGGAGGGTGAGTGGGGAGGAGTCGGATGGGCGAGCTCCCACTGGGCCCTCGGCGCCTTGCGGTGCTAGGCACCGGGCTCTCGGGCGGTGCCGCCGCGGAGCTCCCCGGGCGTCGGCGGTCCCGCCGCGGGCGGCAGGCGTGCGAGGAAAACATCGCGCAGCAATCGGCGGCGCCAGGGGGGGGGGTTCTCGGGGGATGCCCTCAAGCAGCTGTGCCTCGCCAGGGGCGTTCCCGGGGTGCCCAGATCGGCCCGAATGGCCGCATGAGGCCCGAGTCATCACCAGGAAGCCAGAGCGAGGAGGGTGACGGGGGGAGGGAGGCGCTCCCTTTCTCCCCCGCCCTCTCCCTTGCTCCGCTCCTCTCCCTTTCGCTCCTTCTCCCCCCTCCTCGTCCTCGTCCCCCCTCCTCGTCCTCTTCGCTCCTCGTCCTTCTCACCCCGCCTCGTCCTTCTCCACCTTCCTGGGGGTTCAGAGAAGGGCGAGTTGAGACGACGGTCGTTGGCCTTCAGGGAGCCCCTCGCCCCTCGTCGCCACGGCTGGGCGCAGCTTGAGATGACGCGTTTGGGCCTGGGGAAGGATCCGTGGACCGATCTTGAGGCGGAGGCGTACGCGGATGCGGAGGTGAGGCGGCGGAGGAGGAGGAGGAGGCGGAGGAGGAGCTGGAGGCGGAGGCGGAGGCGGCGGAGGAGGAAGGGAAGGGAAGGGAAGGGAAGGGAAGGGAAGGGAAGGGAAGGGAAGGGAAGGGAAGGGGAGGGGAGGGGAGGGGAGGGGGAGGGGAGGGAGGGGAGGGGAGGGGAGGGAGGGAGGGAGGGAGGGGGAGGGAGGGAGGAGGAGGAGGAGGAGGAGGAGGAGGAGGGGGAGGATGAGGAGGGGGGAGGAGGGGAGGAGGAGGAGGAGGAGAGGAGGAGGAGGAGGAGGCGGAGGAGGAGGAGGAGGAGGAGGAGGAGGAGGAGGAGGAGGAGGAGGAGGAGGAGGAGGAGGGGGAGGAGGCGGAAGAGGAGGAGGACGAAGAGGATTTTCTAGCATCGACGGGACAGCTGCCGGCATACACCTACCAGGATGGCGATGCCTGGTCGGGGAGAAGCAGGGTCAGTTAAGCAGACTCATCTGAAATAGTGTCAAGCTCTCGTGCCACCTCCTCCCCCCGACGGAGCGAGTCTCGCACTCGAGTGAGATCGGCCGACTCACCGGGCGGAATATTCTCCAAAGCCTGGGAGCCGATGCAGCGCCAGAGACAGAACAGGGAGCATTGCTCACCTGCGGGGAAGGGGCGGAGGCCACAGTAGCTTCTGGCAGCACGTGGCAGGAACCACTCGCCACTGGATTACCAGATCCAGGGAGGGGAAGGTCGACTCTCAAACCAGGGTTGTAAGATGTTTCCCTTTCAACTTTTTCGTATGTGGTGGGGCCGTGTCTGGTAAATTCACGGTTGCACATTCCAGACAGACCGCATTTTGAAAGGAAATGTGATGCAGACACGCACCGCACAGAGTTGCGGGCAAGATTTGTATCCATGCCCGTTGCTTCTGGAGTTCCGGGCTCCCTTCCCCAGAAACCAGAGGCGCAGTGGATATGGATAACAAAGTCGGGCGCCTAGAGGCTAGATTCTCATCCACATCCACTGCGCCTCGGCCTTTTGGCGCCCCTTCCCCAGAAGCTTCAAGGCGCAGTTGATGTGGATAAAAGTCTTGCCCGCAAGAATCCATAACGAGATGCTCGCAGGCGGTTTTTGTCCCCCAGTCCCCGGATTCCGCCCGAACTGATTGGCCTCTCAGGCCAAAGGGGGACCCCTGGGATACACCCCGCTTGGGCTGTGCGGACGCACCCCTAGTCGAGGCCTGACGCCCCCCCACTCATCGTAGATCCCAGGGCTGGGCCCGGAACTTCTGGCCCATTCGAACCGAACATCCCGAAAGCCTGGGACAGGGGGTCGACATATCCCCTGCGGCCAAGCTGCTCGACGCCATCGACGCCAAGACCAAGCGGGGGATCCTGCAAGCCAGGCGGCTGGGTGATCTCTCCAAGAACACAGAGGTCAGGGCTGCCTAGATGCTGGCGGACGACAGGGCCCAGCGGATCAAGAGGACTGAGGGCTTGCTGGAGCAGGCCAAGGCGCGAGCGCTGCGTGCTGTCAGCGGGATGGCCGAGCTCGGGGCGAAGCTGGAGCAGCTGTTGGATGTCCTAGCCGCCAGAGCACGCGCCCAGGAGCGTGCTGTGGCCGCCGTCGCCTCGGCGGTGTCCGGGCCGGGCCGATGCCCGGACCTCTGGGCAGGCCCCCCACCCCCCCGGGGAGGCGGACCCCTGGGCGACAGGCCGGGCGCGGCGCCGGCGCGTGCTGTGCCAACGCCGCTCGTGCGGGGCGCTTGGAGGGCTCGGGATGAGGAGGAGGAGCAGGAGGAGCAGAAGGAGGAGGAGGAGGAGGAGGAGGAGGAGGAGGAGGAGGAGGAGGAGGAGGAGGAGGAGGAGGAGGAGGAGGAGGGCACCCTCCGATGCGGTTCGGTTCGACTTCGATGGCTTCCGTTTCCGAGTGGGGTCGGCCTCGGATGCCGATTCGGGTTCCGGTGGCTCTCTCGAGGCCTGCGAGCCTGCCGAGTTCCGCCGATTCGAGCTCTCTCGACTCGGCTGCCGATCTTCGCCGATCCGACTCCTTTGGATCGCCGATCCGACGTATCGATTCGATTCTGAACTCTCCCGATCGTGCCCTGGACCGACTAGCTCAGCTGGCTTGACTTCACGCTCGGGCTCCACAAACTCGACCCCGTCAAGGTTAGGGTTAGGCCACAGCGGCAGGAGGTTCGCCGCCAGTCCTGCCGCGAAGGAGGTCTGCACTGCCGATCTTGGGTGCAGCTGGTACTGGATGAGGAGCCTTCTGCCGCTGCACATCACCAGCAAGCTCCTTGACGCAGGCCCTGCACTTCGCATCAGCACCGTCGAGTACATCGCGAGCTGCCTGAGCTGCTGCCTGCTGCTTGGCATACGCCTCATCGCGCTCGGCCAAGCGGTCGAGCTCGTAGTCGTCAGCCTTGGTGAAGAGCTCCACCATAGCACGCAGCTCGTCGGCGGATGTTTCCTTACCATCTGCCCGTCCGCTGGAAGACTGCTGCCGCTACTGATGCTGAGGCCCAGGCACCAGAGGAAGAGGGCCATTCTGATTGCCATGGTCTCACATTTCGTCGTCATCGTAGCTCCTCCTTGCACCGCAGTGCTTGCAGCAAGAGGGTCTCGCGCCATTCTTCTTGCATCCCCCTTGCCCACGCCGCCAGCGACTCTCGGACCACTGCCACTGCAGTCGTTCTCCGTCATCCGCATCATGGCGTGGGGGAACCGCAGGAAGTGCAGGGCGCCGCGAAGAAGCCCTCTCGGCCTCGAACGCTCACCGCCTCTCGTCTGGAAGCCTCTGTTCTTGCCGTAGGAGTGCCACCAGTGCGGCTGCGGCTGCCCGCTGTTGCCACCTGGGGGCAACACTGGAGGTGAAGACAGTGCGACCGAAAGCCAGTCTGGCTCGCAACTGAGGTGCCGTCCTGAAGTTAGCAGTTGCAAGCTCACGCAGCATTTCACGCATCATGCGTGAGTCAGGACGACTGGGAGGATGATGAGGAGCAAGCTGATAATGATGATGCTGATGATGATGATGATGATGATGATGATGGTGGTGATGCTGGGGTGATGATGATGATGATGATGATGATGATGTTGCTGAGGATGATGATGCTGATGATAATGGTGATGCTGCTGCTGATCATTCTGATTACGATTATGAGTGTGTTGATGATAAAGATGATGATGTTGGTGGTGGTGATGATGATGATGAGACGATGATGATGACGATGGCGATGGCGATGACGATGATGATGATGATGATGATGCTGATGATGATGATGATGATGATGATGCTGACGAAGATGATGCTGATGCTGATGCTGATGATGCTGATGATGCTGTTGCTGATGATAATGATGATGATGATGCTGATGATGATGATGCTGCTGATGATGATGACGATGATGATGATGATGATGATGATGATGATGATGATGATGATGATGATGATGATGATGATGCTGATGATGATGATGATGATGATGATGATGATGATGATGATGATGATGATGATGATGATGATGATGATGATGATGATGATGATGATGATGATGTTGATGATGTTGATGCTGATGCTGATGCTGAGGATGCTGATGATGCTCATGATGCTGATGATG
>CAUYUJ010021452.1:14146-24146 GCA_963575745.1 Prorocentrum cordatum
AGGACGAGGAGGAGGAGGAGGAGGAGGAGGAGGAGGAGGAGGAGGAGGAGGAGCGTGAGGAGGAGGAGGACGATGAAGGAGGAGGATGAGGAGGAGGACGTACAGGATTTCCAATATTTCCACCATCTCGTAGTGATCGCCAGGCTTCAAGAACCCAGCAGGTGGGACACAGGCCGCGACTCTGATCCTGACAAGGTACTCGCGCCTGGCCTTTGAGGGTGGGATGGCGCAGGGCACAGCACGCCCCCCTGCGCTGGGCCTGGCCAGAATAGCCGCACGCATCGCAACACCACAACCGAACGCTGTTATGCTATGTTACACCTCGTCGGATCGAGGTACATGATCGAGATCGGTTTGGGGAGGGTATCCAAGGGTTTTCGTGCTTGCTGGATGTTCGTGCCCACCCTGGGGAGGGTACCCTCGGATGTTCTGTTTGTGTTGGCCGATGGAGGGTCTCATGCTCTTGAGGGATGTTCTTCTGGCCTGGGTTCGACTATACATTTTAGAAGAGCGTGTGAGGAATATGTCCAACCCCCAGCCACGTGTAGACGCCGTTCTCTCGGAGCTCGGGCGAATTGGCGATCCACATGCATGAGTTGGGACTATGCACCTTCTCACCATCCAGACAGCGCCGCTAGGAGGAAGATGTTAGGGGGGAGGCGGCGAGGGGAGGATGGGGGGATAGGGGGGAGGACACGCCAGCAGACGTGTATCACTCTGTGCGGATCATTGTGAGAAGCAGGAGCGGGATCGGGGACATGAACGTGAAGGAAGCACGCCCCGATCAGCAACACGTGCACCACGACCGCACCGTATCGAAGCCGATGGCGATGGAGACGAGGCGTGCAGATGAAACGGAGGAGGCGGAGGCGGATATTGGTGATGAGACGGAGGAGGATGAGTTGGAGGAAGGTTATGTTTAATGAGGAGGAGGGAAAGATGAGGAGGAGAACACATACACATACATAACAATAACACCACGACCAGTAACGATCATAGTCCGACGACGGCGACTACTATCGCTACTACGATGGTGATACCGCTGCTGATGATGACGATGCCGATGATGAGGAGGAAGCTGGTAATGGGGAAGGAGGGGGGCGAGGAGGCGGAGGCGGAGGAGGAGGATAATGATGGGAAGGAGGAGGATGAGAGTGCGGTGCACAGCATTGATCGTGCCTCCCCGCGGCCGTTTTCAACCCTCAAGGTTTTTTGCTGCGCAGCAGGTGCGCACGGACCTTCCCCGCGGGTGGATGGTCTGGGGCCTCCTCGCCGCCGCCGCCTCCGCGCCTGCCGCGACCAGCGGGGTGATCGCAGCCTTCTCGGCGTGGGTGCTGCGAGGCGCGGTCTCAGACGCGACCGAGGCGGCGCGGGCGGCAGGACGGGCGGAGGTCCATTGCCCAGACATCCCGGAGCCAGTCTGCCATTGTCACTGCATGTGTGAGGCGGTCGCGGCTCCAAGCGGGGGTCACCAGTCCTGGCAGCTCGTCGGTTGTGCGCTCGTCTGTCTGTTCTTCTCCGTGCTACAGGTGACCGTCACGTGCGTACAGTATGGCGTTGGTTGGTTTGGCAGTCGGTCCGCCGCCTCCGCCGGGACCACGAGTGCGGGGAGCGGACGGTTGGCCGTTGCCGACGGGGCCAGGGGGAACGATGCTACGGCGTGCACTAGTGAGGTGCGTGGGCGCGGGCGAGGAGTTGTCACACGAGCGATTGTTCCTGAATGATATGGTTGGGGGACTGGTCACCATCGCGCCCCCTGATTTCGATGTATACGACGAGGACATGAGCGACCAGGGTGTGTTCGAGACGGTGAGGTTCTTGGGCGACAACGGGGAGCTGCCGCTGGGACTTGGCGGTGCTCAGCTGTATCGATTTCGGCAGCCACCGACCGACGCGGAGATAGACCAGTTGCTGGCCGAGCCGATCGGCGTCGTCGCCCTCCGAGGAGCACAGGGGGCCGCTGGGGGAGCCGGCGGCCTGGCCGCTGGCGCGCCCGGCGCCGCCGCGGGCGGTGCCGCGCCAGCTGCCCCCGCCGTCGCCTGGGTGCTCGCGGAGCACGTAGACGGGCACAGCATCGGCGAGATTGTGACGATGCCGGCGGGGGCGGTGCAGGCGAACGGCTACGGCCTCATGGTGTTGCCCAACATGCAGGTGCCCAGGTCGGTGCTGGTCAAGCAGCTGAACAACTACCAGGCGGAGATCGATACGTTCTGCGAGGAGCGGATCAAGTGGAACCGAGCGGCGACGGCCACCCACGGCAACGACCAGGCGGTGGGTGACGACGTGCGGACTCTGTCGGTGAAGTATGGTCCCGATGGGACACGGAGGCGGGAGTTCAGGCAGTCCGTGCAGGAGATGACAGCGACCGAGTTTGACGACTGGCCTCTGAGTGGACCACGAACGACCGAGTGGATGTGCAGGGAGATGATCAAGATCAAGATAGCGGAGGGGCCGCGCGCCCAGCACTCAAAGTGGTTGGCCGAGGCAAAGATCCCCGACGGCGACCGCTCGATCCACGAGGACGCCAGCTTAGCGCTGGTGCAGGAGCTGGCGGTGACCTACGACGGGCTCAACGTCATGAACTTGGCCTGCATGGAGGCTGTGGCGCGCAGGCGCCAGCTGATTGCCGAAGCCCATCATGCCAACCCCAGCGCGCCGAGCTACGAGGGAGCCGCCCACTTCATGGGCGACGGGACGCGCGCGGGCGGGGCGCTGGTATCACCGGCGCTGACCGCCCATGTGTCCGATCGGCTGCGTGCTGAGGCGGCCATCTCGAAGGAGAAGCGCAAGGCGGCGGAGGCGCGCTCGCTTGCCCCTGGTCGTGGCCGCGGACGCGGCGGCAGGGGCGGCGGAGCGGGAGCCGACGCCGCCGGGGCTGGGTAGCCTACGGGACTAGAGGTGCGGATTGGCTCGGCCGCGTCTCGTCGTTCCCCGAGAGCCTGTGAGCAGCAAGTGGTGAGCAGGTCTTGACTCAACCTGTTCGTCGCTGTCTTCCTGTTTGGAGCCATGGCCAAGCACAGCGGCGAGGCCATCTTTTCTGAGGGAGAACGTCCCAAGCAGGTATCGTGATATTTTCCCTCTGCCTCGTCTCGCTGAAGGGCGCCGAGGTGACCTGCGAAGGATGTGCCGTTCTACGACACGGCGCGTGATGCGTCGGTGGGCTGTGGCAGCCGCAGTCAACAGGTCCGTGGACGCTCTCAACTCGATGTACTACGGTGCTCGTGATGTGCCAGCCCCTCCGGCCGTCAGCGACCTGATGGCGCTGCCGCAGTGCCGGCGCGCTGCTCTTGCTCATCTGATCGCGCGTGCGCGTGAGCTGGGCCCCGAGCCTCCGAGTGTCACCCGCCCAGGAGCCCTCCAGGAGCCTCGGGTTTTTAAGCATGATTATGCAGGGGACCTGGGTCAGGGCACCCGGGTTCCCATGGTTTTGGAGAAACTGTCGCTTCCAGACGTGGAGCGGTCGCCGGTGGATTTGGGGTCAGTCTTGGTAGGGTTGCCCCTGGAGTGCCTTCAGAACTTTGAAGAGAAGATGCTCGTCGGTGCAGCGGTTTGGAGCCAGCTGTCCGATGAGGCATCTCGAGTGCCGCCTTACACGGGCCCGCTGTTGAGAGCCCTTGGGGGCTTCTGTGCGTTTGCTTCCAGGATGGCTTCTCGGGGTCTCGTGAGGTTCACTCGGCGCCCCGCCGCTCGTATCGGGGCGTTCACCGTTTTGAAAAAGTCGGGGAAGCAACGTCTTGTCCTCGACTGCCGCCAGTGTAATCTTCGATTCGTACCTCCCCCTCACACTGAGCTAGGTGGTTCAAGTTCCTTGAGTGACCTGGAGATCCCTGTAGGACAGGCCCTGTATTGGGCCGAAGGTGACATCAAGGACTGTTTCTACGAGTGCGGTATCTCGGACGAGCTTTCAGATTTCTTCGCTTTTGAGGCTGACGCGGCCGTGGGGGACTTACTGAATGCAGGTGTGTCGGGGGTGCTCTTGGACGGTTTCAGAGTTGATGAGAAGGTGTCAATGTGTCTCACCGTGTTACCAATGGGGTTTACTTGGTCTTTTTGGTTGGTTCAAGAATACCATATGCAAGTTGCCCGAAGGGAGGTCTCAGACAGTTTCGTTCTCGTGGACGGGCACCCCGTTCCGAATGTGCAGGCAGGCGAGCGCGTCTACATGGCGTACTGTGATAATTTGAAAGCCGGCGCTTTCTCGTGTGAGCGAGCTGGAGAATTGCGTGATGCTGTTCAGAAGGATATGGAGCAGGACGGTTTCACTATCCACGACATCTCGGGACCTTCCCTCGTCGCCCGCGTGCTGGGTTCGGTTCTTAATGGCGATGCAGGTGCCCTCAGCCCGGACCCCGACAAGCTTTGGAAGTTGATCGTCGTGTTTGACTGGCTGAGTTCAGGGCCCGTGGTTTCGGCGAAAACTGTTGAGAGGCTGATCGGACATTACATTTACGTCGCCATGTTGAATCGCAGCACGCTCCCAGTCTTGCGGCACCTGTATGACTTCGTCTCGCAGAGTTCGGAGCCCGAACGTCTTTGGCCGAGCTGCTGCAAAGAGTGTCGCATCATTACTGGTCTTCTGCCACTCGCCGTGGCTGATCTTCGTCAGGAGTGGAATCCCACGGTCACGTGCACCGATGCCTCGCCGACGGGGTACGGAGTTTGCCAGCGTGATCTTGACGTCGAATCAGTTCGGAGGATGGGGGGGTGGAACGAGAGGTGGCGTTTCAAACGACTTGCTCCTGACCAATGGGCCCCCAGGTCTCGTGCTCTAGGATTGGACCGCCAGGAGGACCTCGCCACGGCTGGGAGCGTCTGGGCCCCGGAGGTCTCGAAGGAAGGTCTGTGGGACGATGCAGGCGATTGGGGCTCTTTCAAGTACTCGGAGGATCCCGATTTCCCCGAAGTGCCCCTATGTCTTATGAAGCAGGAGTCTTGGGACGTGGTGTTGTATGGTACCTGGAAGTTCTTGGACGAACATATCACGATCAAAGAAGGTAGGGCGGTTATTCTAGCGCTCAGACGTCTTTCTCGGGCTCACCGTAATTTTGGAAAGCGGCATCTACTCCTTGTCGACAACATGGGGCAGTGTTTCGCTTTGTCGAAGGGTCGTGCCTGCTCGTGCGATTTGTTCAGGGTCTGCCAGCAAGCGGGGGCCCTTTTGCTCGCCACCAACAGCCGCCTTCGGCCGCGGTGGGTGCCCAGCGAGTTCAATGTTGCAGACGAACCCTCACGCCGCGAGGAACGGGCGGACGCTCGCCGCCGGGCCCATGCTGCCGACGCGGGCGGGCCAGGAGAGGCAGCTCGTCGGCAAGGCGCAGGCGGCGGGGGGCGTCGCTCGTGCGGCAGCGACGGCGCCCGCTGGCTCCCGGAGCCTCCGGGGCTGGAGCGTCGGCGAGATGGAGCATGGCCGCCGGGACTCTCCCAGGGAGAAGCGCTTGCTGACGGCGCTGGTGGATGTTCCCGAGGACCGCCGCCCTTTGCCGCCTTTGGGGACGCGGGCGGCGCTCGACTTGACGTCGCACAAGAGGAAGGCCGAGGAGGCGCTCGACCCGAAGGGGAAGTTGCTTGCATGGCGGGGCATGAAGTCTCGCTTGGAGGAGCGCAGCGTCTCGGCCAAGATGAATCAAGAATGCGATTTCTACCTGGAGGAGTTCAGGGACTTCTGCGCGGAGAACGGGTTGCCCACGGGCATCTCGGCGCAGACCGACTTGCTGCTCGTGGACTACTTCGACGCGAAGTTCCTGGGCGGGTACGGCCCCTCGCTCGCGGAGAAGACCATTGCGGCCGTGCAGTTCGCGGAGGCCCGCGCCAAGAGCGGTCAGATCTGGTCGCTGGTGCGGGCGCAGAGGGCCTTGAAAGGGTGGAGAAAGGTCGCGCCGCCCACCAGCCTGCTGCCGCTGCCTTGGATCATCCTGGCGGCTCTGTCGATGCATTTGGCGCAGCAGGGGAGGCAGGACATGGCGCTGTACCTGGCGGCGTGCTTTGCGTGCTACCTGAGGCCCTCGGAGGGGTTGAGCATCCGCGCGAAGGATGTGGTTCCTCCAGTCTCGGGGGCGGGGCACGGTTGTGGGCACTACACGGTGATCATCAGGGGGTCCGACGAGAAGGTGCCCGACAAGGTCGGGATCTACGACAACAGCCTCATCCTCGACCAGGGGCATCTGCCCAACCTCGGCGCGGCGCTGCACAGCCGGGCCCGGGGAAAAGCAAGGGGCGCCTTCCTGTTCGACTTCCAGCTGAAGGAGGTGCACGACCTGATGAACCAGGCAGCTCTCGACCTCGGGCTGCGCGACCGCCTGTCGCTCTACCAGTGCCGGCCGGCACGGAGGAGCCGCCCACGACCTCGTCGGCAAGCGCAGAGACAGGGCCACGGTGATGGCCCGCGGCAGGTGGCAGACGGAGAGCTTCGTTCGTCGGTGTACCAAAATCGGAAAGGTTCAGAATATGCTCGCGATGCTCGTGCCTCACGTCCTCGACCATGTGAAAAAGTGCGCGGCCGTTCTCGACGACGTGCTGTTGGGGCGGAAGGCCGCCCTCCAGCCGCCTCGGGCCGTGAGGAGGTGAAGCGCTCGCGGCGCAGGTCTCCAGCTCCGCGGTCGTGTGGAGCTCGATGGGGGCTCGTTGGGCGCCGTGGGTGTCTTGAGGTTTTCTCGGGATCTGGCCGCTTGACTGCGTCGTTGAGAGGCCGCGGCATCCGTGCGGGGGGCTTGGACGTTCTTAGCAATGTCGACCTGTTGGTCAAGAAGAACCAGCAGAGAGTCCTTGCCCTTATTAGAAGCAGGAGGGTTGGTTGTCTCTGGTTCGGGCTGCCCTGTAATACTTGGAGCAGAGCTAGAAGATGGGGGGGAACTGGTCCAGGGCCTCTTCGAGACGAACAAAAGTATATCATGGGACTCCCTGGGCTGGGTGAAAAAGACGCCAGGAAGGTCAAGGAGGGGAACCAGTTGATGTGGTTTGTCGTTCGTTGTTGCCGGGCCGCGTCAAAAGCTGGGGTCCCCTGGACTATCGAGAACCCTCGCGCGAGTCGTGTCTGGAAAGCCCCGGCTGTGAAGAAGCTCGCCAAGATGAAATCTTTCGGGGCCGAGGTTTTATCTCCCGCGTTTGTGCACCTTGATTTCTGCCAGCGCGGTGAAGCTTGGAAAAAGAGTACGACGTTGTTATCCCACGGTCTTGATCTGTCCTTTGCTGGCCGCAGGTGTACTATGTCAAATGGGCTGTGTTCTCGGACAGGCTGCCGCCACACCGTCTTGGAGGGTAAAGATAGCTGTGGAAATTGGAATACGTTACGTGCTCAAGCTTATCCTAAAGAGCTGACTAAAGTGCTTGCAGGATTGATTTATAAACGCCTTTTAAGCAGTCCACTACGTGGATAAGGGAGATCTCCAGGCCTCGCCAGACCAAACTGTAAGCGTTTGCAGCCGCCCAGAGCGGCTGTCCGTCAGCTCGTGCCATCAACCTTGTAACTTGCCGCGTAGCCCCGCTATGCGTCTGAAAATGTTGTCTGGCCAAGGGGGAGGGGAAGATCATGAGAGTGCGGTGCGCAGCATTGATCGTGCCTCCCCGCGGCCGTTTTCAACCCTCAAGGTTTTTTTGCTGCGCCATCCCGAACCCCGTCCTGCCTCCTCTCTCTCTCTCTCTTTTCAATTGGGGGAGATCTCCAGGCCTCACCAGACCAAACAATAAGCGTTTGCAGCCGCCCAGAGCGGCTGTCCGTCAGCTCGTGCCATCAACCTTGTAACTTGCCGCGTAGCCCCGCTATGCGTCTGAAAATGTTGTCTGGCCAAGGGGGAGGGGAAGATCAAGAGAAGGATGGTGCGGAGGAGGACGTGCAGGACGGAAGGAGAAGGAGGATGAGGCTTCCTACGGATCTGCGACTGCTACTGCTGCTGCTGCTGCTGCTGCGGTTGTTGTTGTTGTTGTTGTTGTTGGTGTTGTTGTTGGTGGTGGTGGTGGTGGTGGTGGTTGTTGTTGTTGTTGTGGTTGTTGTTGTTGTTGTTGCTGTTGTTGTTGTTGTCGTTGTTATTGTTGTTGAGTATGACGGCGGTGATACTGCTGCTGGTGAGGGTGGTTATGCTGTTGATACCGCTGATGAGGATGCTGATGATGATGGTGGCGGTGATGATGATGCGGATGTTGATGTTGATTGAGCTGATGCTGATACTGCTGATGCTGATGATGCGGATGACAATGACGGCGAGAATGCTGTTGATGATGCTCAGACTGCTGCTGATGCTGATGACGATGATGCTGCTGCTGCTGAATGATGATGCGGCTGATGCTGATGCTGATGATGAAACCCTTGCTGATGATAATGACGATGCTGATGATGCTGATGCTGCTGCTGATGGGGAGTACAATGGGGATGGCGCTGACAATAACGCATACGATCATTATGATGGTGATGCTGATGCTGATGTTGCTGCTGATGATGCTGCTGATGCTGATGATGCTGACGATGCTGGTGACGCCGCTGATGACGCTAACAATGCTGATGGTGACGATGCTGACGCTGATGCGGATGCTGATGATGCTGCTTAGAATGCTGATGTTGATGACGCCGACGATGATACTGTCGATGAAGCTAATGATGAAGACGCTACTGCTGCTGATGATGATGATGCTGCTGATCATGATGCTGCTGATGATGCTACTGATGATGCTGCTGCTGCTGACGATGATGATGCTGATGCTGTTGCTGCTTATGATGATGTCGATGCTGTTGATGAGGATGCTGATGATTAAGAACATACTGATGGAGCTATTGCTGCGGATGACGGTGACGATGCTGCTGCTGCTGATGGTGATGATGATGCTGCTGTTGAGGATGATGGCGATGCTGATGCGGATGCTAATGCGGATGCTGATGATGCTGCTGGTGAGAATTCTGATGAGAATGGCGCTGACAGTAACGCATGCGACGATTCTGATGATGATGCTGATGCTGATGCTGATGCTGCTGATGCTGATGATGCTGACGATGCTGATGATGCTGCCGATGATGCTCACCATGATGATGGCGACGATGCTGATGGGATGCTGATGTTGATGATGCTGACGATGGTACTGCTGAGGCTGATAATGATGAAGACGCGGCTGCTGCTGATGACGATGGTGATGCTGATGATGATGCGGCTGCTGATGCTGCTGCTGATGATGGCGATGATGCTGCTGCTGCTGATGATGATGCTGATGCTGATGCTGCTTATGATGATGCCGATGCTGCTGATGAGGATGCTGATGATACTGCAAGAACATGCTGATGGTACTGTTGCTGCAGATGCTGGTGGCGATGCTGCAGCTGATGATGACGATGCTGATGCTGCTGCTGATGATGATGATGATGCTGCTGATGCTGATGCGGATCCTGATGATGACACTGATGCTGATGCTGATGCGGATGCTGATGATGGTGCTGATGATGTTGGTGATGCTGATGATTATGACGATGATGGTGATGATGCTGGCGACGACGATGATTATGACGATGATGATGCTGATGCTGTTGCTGATCATGTTTATGCTGCTGATGTTGACGCTGCTGATGCTGATGATGAGGATGCTGATGATGATGACAACGCTCATAATGATGCTGTTGCTGATGATGCTGATGCTGCTGATGATGAAGGTGCTGACGATGACGGCGATGCCGATGATGATGCTGATGCTGATGCTGATGATGATGATGATGATGCTGATGCTGATGCTGATTCTGCTGATGAGGTTGATGATGCTGCTGCCGATGTTGATGACGGTCTGGTGATGATGATAACGATGATGATGTTGACGATGATGGGAATGGTTCTGATGACGGTGATGATGCTGATGGTGATGATGGTGATGATGCTCTTGTTGATGCTAATAATGGGTATGATAATGATAATGATAATGATGATGTTGCTGATGATGATGCTGATGATGATGCTGATGCTGATGCTGCTGCTGATGATGATGATGATGAGGAGGTGGAGGAGGAGGAAAAGGAGGCCGATGAGTAGGAAGG
>CAUYUJ010021452.1:29146-33625 GCA_963575745.1 Prorocentrum cordatum
GCGAGAGGGCTCTGGCAGCGCAGGCTCAGGTCGGGCATGTCCTCTTACAGGTGGAGTTCGGGAGAAAAATATATGTCGGGGGCGGAAAAGGGGGGTGATGACTTAGGGGGGGGGGTGGATATCATGGCGGGGGTCATGATATTTCCCGAGATTTCATGGCGCCTCTTCTTATTTCATTACGTCCCTGGCCCCCCCGCTGGGCCGCGCACATGCCGCCGGTCATGATTTGCACCCCCTTCTCTTGGACACCCCCCTCTTGGCCGCTCCCGAATATGGCAGAGTCAGAGCATATTCAAACATAGTCAAACGTATTCGGAAAATCGTCCCCAGGCTATCTTTCGACTATTTTTGAAGCTTCCTCCTGCAGAGGGACGTGCCCGACTGAAGCGCATGATTGGCCTGCCCTGCCTTGGGGGCCCCTTCCGTGTTGAGCGCCTCCACACCGAGAGGCTGCCCACCCTCCCATCTCAGAGGATCCAGGCCTCCCAAATGGGGTCGAAGTACAGTCAACGCCCATGAAGAGGACGCGCGCCTTCTCTCGGGTGCCCCTGGGTCCCTTCCTGCCTCTGCCTCTGCGGCCCGTCCTTTGCAATTTTCATTCGCCAGCCTCTCAGGCTGCCCTTGGGGCGGGCGCCCAAAATATCCCGACTTCGGCCTCCAGGGGTCTTGCGTCCTTGCCACGCGTCCTTATGATAGGTTTTGACTGCAGATGGGACCGGAGGGGCGTGCCGCATCGTCGATGCATCGCGGATGCGGCTCGATGTGGAGCCCGATTTGCTTCGCGTCGACGGCGCCGATGCATCGCTGGCGTCGCTGGTGCATCGCCGATGCATCGGCGATGCATCGCCGATGCGTCGGGGATGCGGCGCGATCCTCCGACCCCATCTACTCCGACCCCATCTAGGAGGCCTCTAGAGGAGGCGCAGGTACCCTTACCGCTACTCCATATTTCACAACAAAAGGGGGGTGGTCCGACTTGGGAGGGAGGTCTGACTTGAGCTGGCTTGCAGGGTGTTGGGGGGTCTGGGCGAAAGGCCGCCCCTTCATGGCTGGTTTCGCGGGGGGTCTGGAGTTGCTCGTCTGGGAGGGTCGTGACCCCCACCCTTTCACCCGTGAGGTCTTCGCCCCTTGCCGCCGGCCCCCTCTATCGGATAATGGGCAATGAAATCATGAGGCCTTGGCGCCGCCGTGAAGCAGCGTCGGGACTTGACGCGAAGACGACGAGTAATCGGCAAGACAAGTTGAGATTCTGATGATATTGTTGAATTTGACCCTGACCCCACCGACGTGCGTGAGGGGTGCCACCGAATTTCAAGACATGCTGCAAATCCCATGGGTTTTTGGACCCTGACCCCGCCGATATGCATGAGGGGTGCCACTGGATTTCAGAAATGTAGCAAATCCAATGTGTTTTTGGACCCTGACCCCGCCGATGTGCGTGAGGGGGGCCACCGAATTTCAAGACATGTGGCAAATCCAATGTGTTTTTGGACCCTAACCCCGCCGATCTGCTGCGTGAGGGGGGCCACCGAATTTCAGAATTGTGGTAAATCCATTGTTTTTGAAATCCCATGGGTTTTTCGACCCTGATCCTGCCGATCTGCGTGAGAGGTGTTACCAAATTTGAGAAATGTGGCAAATCCCATGCGTTTTTCGACACTGACCCCGGCGATCTGCGTGAGGGGTGCTACCGGATTTCAGAAATGTTGCACATCCCATTAGTTTTCCGACCCTGACCCTGCTTATCTGCATGAGAGGTGCAGCCGGATTTCCAAATGTGACAAATCTCATGGGTTTTTCGACCCTGATCCCGCCGACCTACGTGAGGGGCGCAGCCGAATTTTAGAAATGTGGCAAATCCTATGTGTTTTTGGACCCTGACCCTGCCGATTGCGTGAGAGGCGCTGCCGAATTTTAGAAATGTGGCAAATCCAATGTGTTTTTGGACCCTGACCCTGCTAATCTGCATGAGAGGTGCCGCCGAATTTCAGAATTGTGGCAAATCCCATGGGTTTTTCGACCCTGATCTCGCCGATCTGCGCGAGGGGTGCCACCGGATTTCAGAAATGTGGCAAATCCCATGGGTTTCTGGACCCTGATCGGTGGGGGGTGTCAATTTCGACCCCCCCAGAAATTCTGAGACCCCTCCCGGGAGGTGCTAACCAGGGCGGTTTTCGGCTCCCCCCCTTCGCGCGGTCTACAACAAGGAACAGTAAGCAACAAGAAGCAGAACTGTAACAGTGGAAACTGGAAACTGGAACTGGTGCAGTGAACAGCAAACCCTGAGCCTACAGCCTGGTGGCCCCACAAGGGGGCCGGCGGATCTTGAAGTCCAGAGTGCGCTTGCCTCGTTTTCGCCTCTTTGGGCCTCCTGGGAGGCCCTCGTCGCCACCGCTTGCGCTTCGAAATTCTGGTCAGAACGCATCCTGGGAGAGGTCCGTGGAGTAGTGGTATCGGTACCTTTTGGTTTCCCTTCTATCCCTCGCCGCTTTCTCCCTGACGTCGTGGTTCCGGGCCGAAGCCACACGATCTATCAGGCGACCTCGTCTGAGATGGAGGGACCCTCTGGCTGCGCGCGTTTCACGACGGACCCTTTTTCACCCCCTTGCTGGATGCGCGTCTGCTCCTTAAGGGGGCGCTCTGGCCACCAGCGCCGGCACGCAGACTCCCTGTCCCCGTCCCTCCCAGGGGAATCAGTCCAGGACACTTCGTCTCCGTCGCGTGACTGTTAACAGAATGCGTGTGTGTGTGTGTGTGTGTGTGTGTGTGTGTGTGTGCGTTCGCCGTACCATCGCCCACCGATTGGATTCTCTGGCGCGCCAGATGGAAGAAAGGTGTGTGTGTGTGTGTGGTGTTTGGTGTGTGTGTGTGTGTGTGGTGTGTGTGTGTGTGTGTGTGTGTGTGTGTTTGTGTCTTGTGTGTTTGTGTCTTGTGTGTGTGTGTTCCCTCTGGCGTGCGCGCGTCGGTGACTTCTTTGGACGGCGTGGCTCTGCGCCCGCCCGCAGACGACCGAACGCGTGTGTGTGTGTGTGTGTGTGTGTGTGTGTGTGTGTGTGTGTGTGTCTGGATCTGTGTTCGATCCCCCGTAGGCGGATCCCTGGTTCTTAGCCCGCGGATGTGGCCTGGCCGCGCGCGTTCTCCCGCTCGACTGCCTACGCTGCGCCGCTGCGCGCGTGGCCGCAACGCCAACGTGTGTGTGTGTGTGTGTGTGTGATTGCGTCTGTGTTGGCTCTGGTGCGCTGCTGTGCGCGTTGCCGCGACCCCCCAAAAAGTGTGCGTGTCTTCGTTGTAGCCAGGGGTGCCCTTGCAATCGGTGCTGGCGTGTTCTGCCAATGCTTCACCGGTGGCTGGTCGAACGTCGCGGAGGAGGACCGTTGTGTGTGTGTGTGTGTGTGTGTGTGTGTGTGTGTGTGTGTGTGTGTGTGGGGGTGGGCGGGTGGGTGTCTGTTCTGCTCTGCTCCGTTGTTTTCGCGGCCTTGTCGAGCTTACGTGACAGCTACTCCGCTTCACATAGAAGCTACTTCGCTTTGAGGGTTGACTCCCGTAGTGCACCCGCTGGTTGGACTCACTGGCGTGTCGGAGGGAAAAGCGATTTGCTCCGCAGCGCGGTGCTCAGAGCAGCAAGCATGGGGGCTTCCAGCTGGTGCGGTGACCACACCGTGCGGCGAGTCAGTGGGGACTCGTGATTCGGGGTGACCGCCCGGCTTTGGTTCGGCGACTACACTGGTTGTGGCTATGTTGGGGTGTGTTTTGCGATCGGCGCCGTTGGGGCTTTCATATATATATATATATATATGGTGTTCAAACCTTAGCCTTGATCACTAGAAATCATTTCGAGCACCAAGACACATACCGAAACTGGCGGGTTTTCACGTGTCGGGCCCTGGGAGGCGATACTCGTTCGACACTGCTTCGATATTTTTCTGGGTGATCACTAGAAATCATTTCGAGCACCAAGACACATACCGAAACTGGCGGGTTTTCACGTGTCGGGCCCTGGGAGGCGATACTCGTTCGACACTGCTTCGATATTTTTCTGGGTGCTCTAAGTTATTTCTGGGATGTGGTCCGTAAGTACAGGGTCTCATTACACTGTGCCAGGTGTTTGATAAGCTCTTGTCCGGGCGCGGTGGAGATCTCTGTCGAGGTGCCTCGCCAGCCCTCGCAGGTGCAGCTTTGAGACCACACCCTTGGCAAACCGCACCCTTCGGAGGCGCCGACCGGTGCTTGGGCCGCTCTCCGAGGACGTGGCGGGCGACGTGGGCCCCCGACTGTCCCCGCATGGGCGCGGCGATGGACCGACGGGCCGCTGCGGGGACCGCCGCCGGGCTGCTGGCCAGACGAGTCGTAATGAGAGCGGCCCGCGGGCTCGTCTCTCCGTGGCCCACGGCCACTGGCCAGAGGAGGAGGAGGAGGAGGAGGAGGAGGAGGAGGAGGAGGAGGAGGAGGAGGAGGAGGAGGAGGAGGAGGAGGAGGAGG
>CAUYUJ010021452.1:33725-43725 GCA_963575745.1 Prorocentrum cordatum
TACCCAACAGCTACAGATATATATGAAAGCTGACGTTAAACAGAGGACCCAAGCTTCGCTGTTTAGGGACATGCCTGGGATCAGTTCCGCCAGGCATCAAGATTAAAGCACATCCTATGAGCATGTGCCACCTCCACTTCCCCTCGTCACGTCCCCTATCGCCATTGGCGTCGTCGTTACTCCACCTCCAGCTCCCAGCAGGGAGAACGTGGTGGAGGGCGAATTGGGGGAGAGAGGGGGGAGATAAGGACGGGATTAAGTTGGGAGGCGCCGCGCTGGGCCTATGAGGTAGCTGGCCACCTCTCCACACTACGAGACCCAGCGCCGTTACGACACAATGTCGAAATTATATCCTCGAGCATCCTCCTCCCTCCCGAAAAGTGCTAGGACCCCACCCTCCGACCTCTGACGTTTATTATCGCCTGCTGGGTTCAGCAGCATGCACCTAGAAGGCAACAGAGGTTGGGGTGATGGATACGGAGGTGTAGGAGCGAGGGGAGGTGAGGGACCACTGGGACCCCTTCGGAGCGGCCCAGTCGTTAGCCGCCAAGCTCCCCTCCTCCGAATCTGCTGCTTCGCTGCCTGGTTCGCTGTCTGCGCCTGCGCTGAAAATGGCAGCGGCGCAAACCCACCTAGGGTGCTCGCTCTGGGATGTGCGTGCGAGCTTCGCACTGCTGCATTCACCTCGTCATTATCCTCCCCCGCTCGCTGCTCATATCCCCCACCCAACACCCAAGCACTCTCCTATAAACTGCGTGCCCCTGGTAGGCAAGCAAATGGGAAAGGGGCCACGGGAGAGATAGCGGGATGGGAATGGGGTGGAAGAGAGGATCACCCGTATCGGCGCAGTCGAGCGCAAGCCTGGCACAGTTTCGGATGGTTGCCGATGCCGAAGCGCCGAGAGCGAGCGCAATCAGCGCACTCGTCGGAAGAACCGCGGTTCACTTTCCGAGGTTCGGCATGTGGTCGAATACTAATCTCACCATCTGGCCGAACCTGTCCTTGCGATTGGGAATCTGGTCGGGCCACTCTTGGGTGCACTGAGAAGCACCTGCTGTCCTGCTCGTCCGTCAGCTCCTCCATGTCGTTCGCGACGCTATGGGAGCTTGCGATCAGGCCGCCCTTGGACTTCTCGTGATTGCCAATGCCATCGCAAGGTGTATCGTCATGTGCAGCAGGACCTTTGCGAAGCCATTCACGAGCGATGCGATCACGTGCGATCCACCAAGCGTAACTCGAGACCCGAACAGAAACTTTCGGTGCCTCGACGACGCTCACGGGCACGCTAGTGCCTGCAGCCTGCATCTCGCCGACGACCGCAGACTCCAACTTCTCGACGCCGTCGGGGAACTCGTCGAGGTCCTCGGGATGGGTATCGAGCTGCATGTTCGACACAACTGCAACCTCGGGGGTGTGAGCGCCGACAGCGGCATCTGGAGAAGGAACAGGTACGGGTACACCACCATCGCGACCATCCAGCGCGCAGCGGGCGCCGTCGCGATCGCCGCCAGAAAACTGAGCAGGAAGAAGAGCACCAGCGCCAGCCACCTGCACCTCGACGGCCTCCACGGACTCCATCTCGTTCAACTTTACGTCGAACTCAGGATGACCACAAGGAGGTAGACCAGGAGGAGTGGCACCGTCGCCGTCCGCCTGCATCCCGCCCTCCTTGGACTCTATCATCTTCTCCACGCCTTCGGGCAACTCGTCTACGTCGTCGTACTCCGTCAACATCATCTCGGCGAGCTCGCACTCCGAGGCCACGTGGGACACGCCGAGGGCCATGAGGAGGGCCGCCGCCGACCGTGCGGATTCAGCCCAGGAGCCGGGGGGCCGCCTCGGCCAGAACGGGGGCGCCTCCATGCGCAGCCCGGCCGCGCAACTTGCCGCTGCCTCGAGCTCCGCCTCCAGCTCAGCGACACGGCGGGCAGAGGTGGGCTCGGACCGCCTAAGCGCCACAGCGCCAGGGGGCGGGGCATGCCTGCACCAGTTGCCCAGCGCGCAGGCCGACCAGGCGCCCGCAGCGTCCATGCCGACGAGGCCCGCGGCTCGAATGGCGTCGGCGACGGAAGCCTCATGGCCGCCGAGGGCGTCCGAGAGCTCCCAGTGCGCCGCCAGCGAAGCGCGGAATGCCTTGCACCGCGCGGCCAGCGCCGCGCTCCGGGTGAGCCCACGCTCCGCCTGCTTCTGCCTCCGGAGCGCCCGCGCCGACGATCGCGAGCGGCTCGCTGACCATGGCGCGCCCGGAGGGTACATGCGAGAATGCCACTGGCCGCGCGCCGCGCGCGGAGGGCGCCCGTGAGCCGGCTCACTTGAGCCAAAATGGCTACGGACCTCCTCCTCCTCTTCCTCCTCCTCCTCCGCCTCTCCTTCACCTCCTCCGCCTCCTCCTCCTGCTCCTCCTGCTCCTCCTCCTCCTCCTCCTCCTCCTCCTCCTGCTCCTCTCGTCCTCCTCCTCCTCCTCCTCTCCCCTCCACTCCTCCTCCTCCTCCTCCTCCTCCTCCTCCTCCTCCTCCTCCTCCTCCTCCTCCTCCTCTCCTCCTCCTCCTCCTCCTCCCCCCCCCTCCTCCTCCTCCCCCCCCCCCCCCTCCTCCTCCTCCTCCTCCTCTCCTCCTCCTCCTCCCTCCTCCTCCCTCCTCCTCCTCCTCCTCCTCCTCCTCCTCTCCCTCCTCCCCCGTCCTCCTCCTCCGCCTCCTCCTCCTCTTTGTCCTCCTCCTTCTTCTCCTCCTCCTCGTCGTCCTGGTCCTCCTCGTCGTCTCTCCCCCTCCTCGTCCGCCTCCTCCTCCCTCTCCTCCTCCTCGTCCTCCTCCTCGTTGTCCTGCCCCTCCTCCCCCTCCTCCTCCTGCTCCTCCTTCTCCTCCTCGTCCTCCCCCTCCTCGTTCCTTTTTCTCCTCATCCTCATCCTCCTCCTCCTCCGCCTCCTCCTCCTCCTCCTCCTCCTCGTCGGCCTCCACCTCCTTCTCCTCCTCCTCCTCCTTCTCGTCCTCCTCCCCCTCCTCCTCCTCCGCCTTCTCCTCCTACTCTTGTACCCCCTTTTTGCAATCCTCCTCCTCCTCCTCCTCCTCCTCGTTCCCCTTCCCTCCTCCACCTCCTCCTCCTAGCCGTTCTGGCTCAGGCATTTGGCCCTGAGCTTGCAAGCGCGCACTTGAGAGCGAGTCGTGCTTGCGAGCCAACTGTCGCAGAGACGAGCTCGGCTGGCCCATGGCATCGCGTCGCGATGCGCCTGGGGTCCGAGCCTCAACGACAGCACAGTGGGAATGCACGGGCAAGTGTGGTGGATGCCCGAACTACACCAGCAGGGCGGAGTGCAGAGCGTGTGGGGCGCCGCCCAGCATTCTGGCCGCCCTCAAAATGTGCCAGCCCCTCAGCCTCGGCACAGCGCCGTGGCGCGATGGAGGAGGAGGCGCCGCGGGGGCCGTCAAGCCCAAGATAAGGGCAAGGCCAAGCCGAAGGGTCGTGCCCGCGGTGCCCAGTGGGCCAACGCCAAGGACTGGCAGCCCCACTTCGGCTACAAGGGGGCTGGAGGCACCGGTGGGGAGGCGAAGGCCGTCGTCGACCTCAGCGTCGCCGAGCTGCTGGGAGCCGCCAACAAGGCGCTGGTGGCGGCTGGCAGGGGCGGCCTCACCGAGGGCCAGCTTTCCGTGGTGGCACCAGCTCCACCCAAGCAGGAGGTGGTCGACATCGCGTCGAGGCCGCCGGCCCAGGTGTTCCAGGGGAAGTCAGACAAGAGCTAGCAGGTGGAGAAGGCCAAGGTACGCGTGGCGGAGCGGGCCCATGAGCTGGCCGTTGCGCGAGAGGCCTACGACGCGGAGCTGCGCCAGCTCCGTGAGTATGGGGCCAAGCTGGCAGAGCTGGAGGCGATCGAGAAGACCAAGTGTGCAGAGGCTGCCATGGGCACAAAGGGGGGGCACGGTCGCTCTCCTTGACCAGCTGGCGCTGCTCCTCGACGCCCTCGGCCAGCGCGAGGACGTGCAGGATGGCAAGGCGAGCCTCGCGGACGCCCGTGCCGTCGCCGCCGAGACCATGGAGAAACTCCTGGTCGCAGAGCGGGCTGCAGCTGCAGCCAAGGAAGCCCCAGCACTGGTGGTGCTCCTGCTGCTGGCGGCCCCCCTGCAGGCGGTGGCGCAGCCAAGGGGGCATGTGCGTGGGGGTGCCTGACTTCGAGGTGGACCAGGACCTCGCCGACCAGGTGGCCGCTGAGGTGGAAAAGCTTGGAGGGGGGGGGGGGGGGGGGGGGGCGTCCAGCTTTCGACCTGGACAAGCCTGAGGGCGTCGATAAGCTCGAGCGGGTGGCCCCCGAGCTCCTGGATGCACAGGCGCTGGCAGCGCATCGGAGGCGTGTTTGACCACGGGCAGGAAGGCGTGCGTCAAGGTGAAGCCGTAGGCATGGCTGACCTCGGGCAGTTCTGGGTGTCCAACGCGCAAGACTTGGAGTGTCTTGAGCTGGGGTACCACATCCCTGCAAGCCGCCCAGACAGGTGCTTCTACTCCGACATGGAGAAACGTGGAGCACTCAAGTCTGCCACCCCTCAGGCCAGGAGAGCCAACGAAGAGGGCAATGGCACATGGAGACCGCAGGTGGGGTCAAGTCCCTCGGTCTCCGCGTCGAGCGGCGCGCTCGCTGTCCCTGAGAAGCTGGAGGCCCGTTCGCAGACGAAGCCCGCGCAGGGCCTGGGTTCACTCGAGCCCCTGGACCCACGTGGGGGACCCTCTGAGCGGGCATCGGCGGAGGGATGGCATAAGTCGCCACGTGAAGGCAGGCCGAGTGCTCAAGGAGCTGCTGCGGGTTGTGAAATTGCTGGAGATGGTGCGAGGCAGCCTTCGGAGACGAGAGGCAGGCCCAGCAAAACCGCGCCCGCTTCGGAGGAGGTCGCGGGGGAGCTGGGGTCACAGGTTTGCGGCGGAGCTGGGCCTCGGCGAGGTGGGCTGGAGACTCGTGCTCGGCGACCTCTCGTCGGTGCGTCGAGTGCTAGCGCAGTTTAGTGAAGGCGGTCAGCAGTGCATCGCTGCTGACAAGGAACCCGACAAGCTCACGCTAGTTTCGGCGAGTGCCAATTCGCGGGCGAGTGGTCAGGCCTGCTAGGAATGGAGGAGGGACAAGAAGTTGACGTTCGACGTCGTCGGCTTGCAACGGGCGCCGTATCAAGCGTGGTGCCAAGCTAAAGTCGGCGGCGACCTGGGCTCGGCGCGTTGGCTTCGAGTTCTTCGGAGGCCTGGCTCAGGGCACGGGCCCAGGGCACATGGGCAGCTCTGGAGGTGCGGCAGTCGCGGCGATGGCGGCGGCCAGCGTGGATCTGCCCAAGGAGTGCAGTGTGCTGGGGCCCCATCGGGCGCAAGCCGCGAAGCTCGGCGCGGTCCTGGGCTTCCCGATCTTCTTCGTCTCGGCCTGCATGATGGACAGCATCGGGGTCGCAGGTGGCGACATTGCGTTGCTTGGGACCCTGCAGTCTTGGGTTGGGGGCCTTCGCTGGCTATGGGTCATCCTGGCGGACTGGAACGTCGAACCCGACGACTTGGCCAGCTGGGCCAAGCAGGCATCAGGAGTGCACGTGCGTCCCCGGGGTCCAGCTTGTGGCATGCGCGAGTACGACTACGCCATGGTGTCTGAGGCGCTGGCTAGTCGTGTTGGCGAGGTTAAAGTGCAGAGCGGCGCCCCGATCTCGCCGTGCTCGCCGACCGCCATCGAGCTGAAGGGCCTGCGCGAGAGGGCCGCGGTAACCAAGGCGGTCTACCCCAGTCGGTACCAGCTGGCCCTGCCACCTCATGCGCAGGCAGCGCCGCCTGAGCTCGCTGATGACGAATGGCCGTGGTGATTGGGGGCTGGACCTACTGGCGTGGAGGAAGCCCTCCAAGTTCTGGCACGCCCTGGTAGAGGACTACCTTGACAGGCTCCACCAGCTGGAAGGGCACAAGCGTAACAGAGTGGCCAGAGACTGAGGCCTGCAGGTGGAGACAGTTCCTCTGGTCCAGGAGTGGGAGGACACGCTGAAGGAGACGACGAGCGCCGAATACCGCAAGTAGGCACGCCTGCTAGCGGCTTGCAGAAAGGCGGCCGCCCTTCGAGGACACCAGCTGGACAACGGTTGGGGCAGGTACTCCCGCTTCGAGCGCCAGGTCCACTTGGTGCGTGCGTTCGAGTTCGACACGGCGGAGTGGCCCACCTCTGGGCCGCTTGCTGCCTGGGGCCAGCATGCCACTGCGCGCGCGTTCCAGAAGCTGGACTTGCACGCCTACCACGCCTTCCTGGTTGACCTCCACGACCACGTAGCCTCCATCCAGAGGAGGGACAGGGCCAAGCGCAGTAAGGAATGGAGAGAGTGGGCGCAGGAGGCTGCCACCAAGTCAGGAGGCCAGAAGGCATATCGTTCCATCAAGGACGGCAGCTTGATACCGTCGACGGCGATAGCTCATGAGGATGACGAGAGCGACCCTGGCCTCCCAGTGGCAGATGATGCCGCCATGAAGGTGTTGATGAAAGAGTGGGGGGATCTATGTGTCCACCCTAACAGGGAAGGGGGCTCTGACCCGCGGCTCTGGGCGCGCGGTGAAGATGGCGCCTGGCAGGACCTCCCGCCCATCACCGTGGGCGCCCTGGACTACGTGCTGGCCCCTTATGGGGGGGGCACAGGCCTTGGGCGGGGCCGCCTGCACCCACGGCTGCTTCGGTGGCTGCCGCGCCACTGCCGTCGGGCCTTGCTGGACATCGTGGATGCCTGGGAGGGGCAGCCGGCGCGCTGCTCGCTGTGGATGCTGCTTGTGGTCTTCCTGCCGAAAACCCCGCTTGGAAGAGTGCGGCCCATCGTCCTGGCCAGCCTTTGGACTCGTGTCTGGTCGAAGTTGCGCCAGCCTATGGTTGCAGCTTGGGAGCGCAGGATCGACCAGTCGTTCCACTGGGGCACCTCCAACCGCTCCTGCGACAAGGCCGGTTTCGTGCACAACATGATGACCGCCTTCGCGAGGAAGACTGGCATGGTGTCCAGCACCCTCGCGATCGATCTCACGAAGTACTTCGAGATGATCAGCCACGACGAGCTCTACGACCAGGCGGTCGCGACGGAGTTTCCCATGGTGCTGCTTGGGGCCCTCTGCTCGAGCTGCCGCCCCCCGCGCGAGGCGATGCTGGGCAAGGGGGTCGGGCCCGCCATCGAGGCCAACGGCGCCGCGGCTGCTGGCTGCTCGTGCGCGGTTGGAGTCGCCGAGCTGCTGACCGCAGCGCCGTCAGCAGGTGCCCGCTGGTGCGGGCCCAGAGCCTGGTGGACGACTGCCTCCTCCAGGCAGTTGGCACGGCTCGCCTGGTCGGGCGCCAGCTGCCACAAGCAGCCCACGACCTCTTCGAGGGGCTTCAGCATAGGCGCCTCAAGATCACCTGGGGCAAGACGGGGTGGATGGCCACGGATGCGGAGCTGGCTCAAGAGCTGGACCGCCAGTGGTCTGACCTTGGCTTGGCCAGGACCTCGGGCATGAGATGCCGGGATGGCGACGGCAGTGACGGCAGCAGAAGGCGAGTGCCAGAGCAGGACAGAGGCTCACCCGAGCCAGGAGGTCAGCTGGCAGGATCGAGCTGCTGCAAGCCGCGGGGGCCAAGACGTGCCGCATCTTCCGTGGCGCACCGTGCGCCGCGGCGTGCTGGGGCTCAGCGGTCACTGGCGTCGCGGACGGCGAGTTGAGCGCGTTGAAGGTGCACGCGCTCAGAGCCGAGGGCAGGCCGGCCCCTGGCGTTTGCCTGGCCTTCAGGGTGCGCACCGTGCCGCGGGCAGTGATCAGGGGCCCGTTCGTGGTCAATGCTGTGGAAGTGGCCAAGGCGTGGTGCATCGGAGTTCGTGACGGGCCCCTCCAGCAGGAAGTTGTCAGAGTGGTTCACGCTGACGCCGCGCAGCACAAGCGTGGATAAGGTGCACTGACCCGGGCCAGGCCGCTGCGCTCTGCCTCGCCAGAGCTGGTTGCCAATTAGCTCGGCACAATTGCTGCTCGATCATCGCCAGCGCGAGATCGACCTCGATTCTTTCTCGCCTGGTGCTGTCTGCCAGGCGGTCCGTGCCTCTGCCTGTGCCGCCTCTGATGCCACAGCTCTGAGAAGGCTTGGGAGTCCTTGGGTTTCGGAGGTTCACTGGGGGCCCGTTGTTTCGGCGTTGGCTATGACTTCAGATCTGTGGACCAAGAGGCACGTCAACGCCTTCAGGTTTGTCGACTGCGGGGCCCACTGGAGCCAAAGCAGGCTTCGCGCGAAAGGGGGAGCCACCCACCCCTTCTGCGTGAAATGCGGGGCCCTTGGGACCCTCTGGCACCGATGTTTCCCGGGGGAGATTTTGATCCACCCGAGCTGCTCAAGGCGGCTCGCATTGCCCTCAGCGAGGGCGAGGAGTGTGGTGATTTGTTTGCTAGGGGCCTTCTGCCCTCACTGTTGCATGTCTTTCAGGATTGTGATATCACCTAGGAGGATCATATCCGCTCTGCGGGGTGCATGCCTGGATGGCTCTTCGAGCGGGAGGTGTTTGTGGACGGGGCCCACGTCGTGCTGGGTGGGCCGCCATCAGCTGCAACGGCGACGGCCCGTTCAGGTGTGGAATGTACGGTGCTGTCCCCTTGGTCAGGTCTTTGACGCTGTCCTCTAGGGGCGCGGAAGATTATGCGTTCCACGTGCCGTCGCGTTTCTCGGTCGACCCTGCTAGTGGCGGGGCCCTGGCAGTCTTCTCAGATTGAACTGGTCCCACTGGTTGTGCCAGGAGAGCGCTGGGCCTCATGGGCCCCGGCAGACATTGTTGGGGCAGCTGGGAAGTGCGAGCGCGAGAACAGTCAAGGCCCATTCGTCGGTATCACAAGCTGCCTCGTTCTTTGACACGTGGCGCAGGCTTGGCAACTGCCTCGCCGACCGATGTGCGAAACAGGGGGCCCTGCTCTGGAAGGTCCCCCCAGAGGGCCCTCTTCGCGGAAGCCTGTCAAGATATTGCTGCCGAACTTGTTAGATGGATTGGACATGTGCATGCGTGGCTTGGGGGCCACGAGGCCTGGGACACCTAGGGGGTGGTGGGCACCTCGGACGTTTTTAGATTTAGATTATGCCGCCGACGATCGCGGTGCCGCGGTCCTCGACGAGGCCCTCCCAACCAGCGAGAGGTTGGACTGGGGGCTCGCCGCCCGCGCCCCGCCGCCGCCCGTGCCCGAGCCCGAGCCGATCGATGCGGGGGGCGTTGATGCGGGGGTGTTGTCTGAGAGGCCGTGGCTGTTTCAAAGGCATTCGGTGGTGAAATGCGCGTGGAGGGCCCCGGCAACACCGTGCTTGTTCTTTGGTTTGCAAGTCTTGCGGGGCCTCATTGGCCCAGCGAGTGGTGCCTGGCAAGCCTGGCAATGGCGTCGCGGGGGCCTGCGATGGCCCAAGGCGCCCTGGGCTTCGGGCCCAGAGGTCCCGTCTCCGTCGGTTCCTCCACCCTTCGGCCCCCCATCCTCCTCCGCGGCTTTCTGCGTTTAGAGGCCCCGAGGATGAGGATATCGAATGGCTCCAGAGGAAGCGGGGGGGGGGGGGCCTGCTGGGGGCGTTGGGTCCTCGGTGGCGGTTGGGCCTTCGCTGGGGCCCGTTGGCGGGCCCCCTGGGGGGCCCGTGGCCGACCGTTCTCAGGTCCCCGCCAGCTTCCACCAGTACGGGGTCTCGGTCCCCGTGCTGGACTTGGACCTGGCACGAGTTGCTCGCCTGCATGGGTTTACCTCGCCCAACTCTGCGGTTGAATGGGCGCAGGAGCGCAGGCGGGCTAAGCGCGAGGCCGAGGCCACAGAGGCCTGGCCATTCGATGGCGACTAGCCCCGTTCCAGCCGCGGAGACGGCAGGCGGACATTTGTCCGCCCAACCCCGTACCATATCCTTGTTCCTTATCCTTGTTCCTTATTAGAATATACACCCCCACCTACGTCGTATTCCGGCCGATAGCAACCCGATCCGGGACCTCCCATCCGGATTGCAAATAATCAATACAAAGTGGCCCTTTTTCTTCTCAACATCGTCGTTCTT
>CAUYUJ010021452.1:46225-56225 GCA_963575745.1 Prorocentrum cordatum
TAAGACGAATGTGCGCGGCGCTCAGGCGAGAACCACAGTTTGAGAACCACCCGCCCTCCATCAGCAGAACGGCGGCAAACAGTGTCGACGATTGTGCGCTGCGCTTAGACGAGAACCACATTTTGAAAACTGTCCGCCCTCCATTATTGAAGCTGCTTGCAAACTTTGTTGACGAATGTGCATGGCGCCCAGGCGAGAGCCACATTTTGAAAACGGCCGTCTTCTTTCCTAGAAGCTGCTTCAGACTTTCAAGACGTTGTGCGCGGCGCTGAGACGAGAGCTACATGTTGAAAAACCACCCGCCTTCAATCCTTGAAACTCTTGCTAAGCTTGACAACGAATGTGCACTGCGCTAAGCCGAGAACCACATTGTTCAACATCACCCGCCTTCACATGCTTACGCCATTCCGCCGACCCCCACGAGGAGTGAGTGTTTGAGACGATCGTAGAAGTTATATCTTGGGTCAGGAGCCTCCTGGATGACTATGAGGGTCTCTTGGGATGTCTCTCAGGGGCCTCTTGGAGAGCTCTTGGGGGCATGTGTGAGCTTTTCGGGGCCTCGGGCCTCTGGGGGGCTTCTTGTTGATGTCGTGGAGACCTCTCGGGGCGTCTTGTAGGGCCTCGGGGGCCTCACGGTGGCTCGAGGGGCCCTCTTGGTGGGACAGGCTCGACATGTCAGTTCGTTTTCCTCCCCCCGGGCTTTCTTGGGGCCCTCTTGGGGCCCTCCAGGGGCTGCCTTGGGCCCTCTTGGGGGGCCCCTGGGGCTGTCTTTGGACCTCTTGGGCCGTCTTGGAGCCTTGGAAGTATCACTGGCCGTCTTGGGACGATCCTGGGTGCCACTCGGGCCAGCATGTTCGCCGTCGAAACATGCGATGTGCTGAAACTATTGCACATGTCAAGCTTCAGGTTCATCAATGGTGAGGAAGTCTCAGGCGAAACGCCAGGCCCGCCCTACCAACATGCCTGGGAGTGCGACAGGTGGGAGTTTGTCATAATGATAAGCGGTGGATGAGGAGGAGGAGACGGAATGAGTAGGAGGGAGGTGAGGACGAGGGGAGGTGGAGGATGAAGGCGATGGGGGAGTTGTGAGTCGCGTATCCCCACCAGCCCATCCGGAGACAGATCGCCAGGGGAGTTGTTCGAATCAGGGCAGTGTAGAAGCATGCTGTGGAACAGCTACCTTGAAAGTTTTTCGGGGGCTCTGGAATTGCGGATTCATTTGGCGCGGCGGTTTCATTGGGGTCGTTTGGGGTCGCTCTTGGAGTTATCTTGGAAGCCTCTCGGGGCGGAGAGGCTATCTTTGACAACGGGAGGAGGAAACAGGAACAGAGAACAGGAGGAGCCCGACAGACAAGCCCGACGAAGGACCCAACCATGTGCAGTTGCGAGTATCGCATTGTGTGTACCGCTTTCGGTGGAGCTCCCAATGGGGCCACGAACCGTGTGAAGCGTGCGCCGAATTGGGCGCGGTGGTGCCATGCAAACGCTCCCACTGCAGCCTTCGGCGGAGCTCCCTATGGTGCCACGAGCCGTGTGAGGAGTGTGCCGACTTTGGCGCGGTGGTGCCATGCGAACCCTCCCACTGGGGCCTTCGGTGGAGCTCCCTATAGGGCCACGAACCGTGCGAGGGGTGTGCCGAAATGGGCGCGGTGGTGCCATGCGAACCGTCCTACTGGGGCCTTCGGTGGAGCTCCCTATGGGGCCACGAACTGTGCGAGGGGGGTGCCGAAATGGACGCGGTGGTGCCATGCGAACCCTCCCACTGGGGCCTTCGGTGGAGCTCCCTATGGGGCCACGAACTGTGCGAGGGGGGTGCCGAATTGGGTGCAGTGGTGCCATGCTAGCCTTCCCACTGGAGCCTTGGGTGGAGCTCCCTCTCAGGCCACGAACCGTGTGAGGTGTGTCTCGAATTGGAAGCGGTGGTGCCATGCGAAGTCTCGTCGGCGGAGCTCCCCATGGGGCCACGAACCATTCGAGGGACTGCGAGGGGTGTGCCGAATTCGGCGCGGTGGTGCCATGCGAACACTCCTATTGGGGCCTTAGGTGGAGCTCCCTATGGTGCCACGAACCGTGCGAGGGGTGTACCACATTGGGTTCGGTGGTGCCATGCGAAGCCTCCCACTGCAGCCTTCGGCGGAGCTCCCTATGGTGCCACGAGCCGTGTGAGGAGTGTGCCGAATAGGGTGAGGGGTTGTCATGCGAACACTCCCACTGGGGCCTTCGGTGGAGCTCCCTATAGGGCCACGAACCGTGTGAGGGGTGTGCCGCATTGGGTGGCGCAGACGCGGAGGGGGACGAGGAGGAGGAGGAGAGGAGGTGGGACGCGGGGCGCCGTCTCTTTAAAAAGAGGACCCAACAACACAGGATGGTTGGGGAAAAAGAGGATGGGGGAGAAAGAAGGAAACGACGGAGACGGTGACGACGAAAACAACGAATTAAGCATGACACCGTCGCGTAGCTTTCGGTCCGCGAGCTTCTTGGGAGCGTATTGAGACCTCCTTGCAAAGACCCTGCAAAGACTCTGCAAAGACCCTGGAACGACTCTGCACATACTCTGCAACGACCCTGCAATGACCCTCCGAAGACACTGCGAAGACCCTGCACGACCCTGCAGTCCGAACCATTTTGAGGCCTCGGAAGGCCATCGGAAGCGAAAAGGCGAGAGCGCAAACACATTGATTTCCCTTTGGCTTTTCGATGGTGTTTGCCTCTTGAGGCCCTTTGGGGACTCTTTGGGGGGGCCTTGGGGCCCCTTGGGGCTCCTTTGGGGAGGTCTGGGAGGTCTCTTGTGGCCGTCTTGGGCCCCATTGCTCCAACAGAAGATATACCGGATTCAGCGCCCCCCCCCTCCCCCCCCCACGGAGGTTCCCTAATGCCGCCTTGGGATCCTCTTGGGCCGCTTTTGGAGCGCTCTTGGGCGCTCTTGGGGCCGTCCTGGGTCCCTCTTTGGCTCCTCTTGAGGATCTCTTGGGCCATCGTGGCGCCTTCTTGAGCTTTCAAAGCTTATCGGAAGCAAAAGGGCGAGAAGGCCAACCACATGGATTTGCCTGAGGTGTTTGAAGGATTTGGGCCTCTTGGAGGCTTCCTTGGGCGGTTCGAAGGGCACTTGGAACCGTCTTGGGGGCTGTTTTGGGTCTTCTTGGACGTATGTCGGAGACGATCTTGAGCCATCTTAACGTATCTTGGACGATCTTGGGAGGCCATCTTGGGCTCTCTGCGACCCCTTCGAGCCATCTTGGACGCTCCAATGGGTCGCGCCCCCCCCCCCCTCCCAGGCCCAGGGGAGGGGGGAGGGGGATGGGTAAACCCCTCCCCTGAGCAGGGGAAGGAAGAATTCTGCCAGAGAGATGGAAGACAAAACTCGCTAAACCACCTACGCCCAGAGGGCTGCTGGGGTTTGACAGCAACGATCGGGCTGAAGTCCTCTCCCAGCGGGTTGCTCGACCTTACGAAATTGACTCCGAGGCAGAATAGATGATGATGATGATGATGATGATGATGATGATGATGATGATGATGATGATGATGATGATGACGATGATGATGATGATGATGATGATGATGATGATGATGATGATGATGATGATGATGATGACGAGGAGGAGGAGGAGTAAATTGGAGGAGGAGGCTGAGGGCATCGACCGCTGCGCGCTCTAGGGCTGTGAAATCATGAGGCGAGGAGGGAGGCCGATAGCTGCCAGCTGCAAGTTGACACTCATGAGGGGTGCCTGTGCACGGGCGGCTACACTGAGGTATTTGCTGTTTTGCGTTCGTGGCACGACCCGTTTTTGTGTTTGTCGGCATGTCTATGTGTGTGTGAGTGTGTGTCTGTGTGTTTGTGGGTGTGTCTATGTGTGTGTGTGCGTGTGTGTGTGTGTGTGTGTGTGCGTGTGTGTTTGTGCGTGTTTTTTTTTTTTTGTGTGTGTGTGTGTTTGTGTGGCTCTGTGCGTGGCTCTGTGTGTGTTTCTTTGGCCGCTCCCCCCGGCTGCCCCGCGGCCGCCGCCCCGTCGTCCCCGGCGCTGCCCCGCTGCCGCCCGGCCCCGCTCTGAGCGGGCCCGGCCTCTGCCTCCCGCGTTCCCGCGCTGGGCGTTCCCCCTCGTCTTTACGCGCGCTGCGGCGTAAGTATCGACGCTTCGCGTATCCCAACCATCTGGCTTCATCCTGGTTTCGTTCCCGCGCCATTTTGGCTGCGCTCCGATCTCGCTTGGCTAATTGCATGTGCGCGCTCCCGGACCTGGTTCCTGGCAGCTGCAGCCCGCACCCCCTTCCGCTTCCGGTGATCTGAGGTGCCGCCAGGCTCTGTTTGCTGGCGCGGTAGGCAATTAGGTTCGCGCGCGGCCCGCCCGTTCCGTTGCTCGCCGCCTGCGCTTTCGCTTGCGGCTGCGACAGAAAAATACCCCAACCAGCCCATCCAGAAACGATCTAGGCCCCTCCTCCCCCTCTGGGGCCAACAGGTGGCTCAAATGGCCCTCCCAATGGCCGAACAAGGGACTTCCGACACATCCCGGATACCCCCAAAAACCCCAGGGAGGGGAAGGGGAGGGTCCCCCTCTCCGAATGGAAGAGGTGTTGTGGACGAGGAAAGGGACCCTTGTTAGACCACCTGTCGCCCAGAGGGCTGGTGGCATTTACATTACACCAGAGAAAACCCCTATCCATGGATGGTTCTCGCTGAGGAGATCGAGGAACCCAAAACCCACCGAAATCGGGAACCCAGGAACCCAGCACTGGGAACCCGGGAACCCAGCCTGCTACCAAAATCGGAGGGACATTTTCGCCAAATTTTTCAGTTTCCGCTAGGACCCCTTCAGTGCAAACGCTGATTGGGGAATTTGTATGCTCTGCATTTGCTCCGTCCGCCTGCGCAGTCACTCTGCCCAGCCGCCGACGCAAAAGCAAGCGTGTGTCTTTGTGCTTTTTAAGGACCGCGCGCGCTGGACTTGCTCCTCGGGGCGCACGCGGCGGCCTTCACGGTCTGTGTGTGCCTCCTTCCCGCGCCCCCATATGGCCTTCCCTCCCCGCGTTCCGTTTGTGCCTCGCTGTGCTCCGGCGCGTCCCGCCGCCGTCTTTTCCGCCGTTCGGAGGTCTCACGGCCGTTGGCGAAACAGTGTTTTGAAGGACTTCGGGAGCCGTGAGACGGGGTCAATGCAAACGGGGGTCAGCCAGAGCGATGGATTTTTCAGGATCCTGCAAGGCCAAGGTCGCATTGACCCGGGCTTGGGTGCAGGATCTTGCAGGATCCGCGTTGACCCGAGTTTGGGTGCAAGATCTTGCAGGATCCTGCAAGGCCCCAGTGACCCGGATCTGGATTGACCCCGGTCAGGAGATCCCCGAAGGACCGCGCGAACGCGATTTTCGTTATTTTACAAAATTTGTCCTTTGTAGCTCCAGCCCATCGTTTTCCCGGCTTCCCCGTGCAGATGCCAGCTCCTAATTAAGGGGAAACTCGTGATTTCGCATCGCGCCCGTCCCTGGTGTTCCGTAGGGAACCCTGAAAACCCCCTCGTCGGTGCCTGCCG
The DNA here is from genome assembly GCA_963575745.1 of Prorocentrum cordatum. Taxonomy (NCBI): domain Eukaryota; class Dinophyceae; order Prorocentrales; family Prorocentraceae; genus Prorocentrum; species Prorocentrum cordatum. Next base: position 51,745 of record CAUYUJ010021452.1, read on the forward strand.
CCAGTGCCGCCCCCGGGTCTACTGCGCTGGTTTCTTTGAGCGTTGGAATGACAGCGCGCGGTGCAGAGCCGCCGGCCCGCTTGTTACACGTCGGCTTCTGCCTGGGGGTAGCGTGCACCGGCGAAGCCATGGACAGCCTGCGCCGCCGAGGCCATGGCATGGGGATGTCTTGCACAGATGGGGCAATCGCGGGGGTATCGCCTCACGAGGATATCGTGCGCTTCGGATATCGACGTTGCGCGCTATCTTTCCAGCGCCAGCCGTAAGTATTCGACAGTCCATGGTCTCTCTCCACCCTCCTCACGATTCCGCATCCTTCCTCCTTTCGTCTCCCCCCTCTCCGTGGGAACCAGGCTTCATAACTCTTCATCCTCCCTCCTTTCCTCCCTCTTTTATGTCTCCCGTGGAAACTGGAGCTATTCTCCCCTATTCTCTTCCTTCATCCTCCCTCCTTTTCTCCCTCCACCCTTGCCCTACTTCGCGTGCGCGCCCGACGGTTCGTGCTCGTTGGGAACGGGCCCGTAAATACAGACACAAACACATACATTCCTTCGCCGACGGGTGGGCCGAGTGGGGAACCACCGGCATTTTGCAATACGGTTCAAGCTCATGCAACCCAGATCCCCCCCTGGGGTAATGAAAAATCATGACAGGAGGTTCGCCCTAATTTTCGGCGTCTGGAGGCTCTTCGGGACCGTCAGCAAACAACTCAGGATGGAGAACCGGTCCAGGGGAATGGGTCGAGACCTCGGAGGGTCAAAGTTTACAACGGATCGTGACTTGGGGGGTCTGGGAATCCAGAATCTCATGAACGGCTGGTGTTTCATCTTCCGCCCCCTCGCTTCCCCCCCCTCTGGACGAGGGCGGATGGGAGGTTGGAGGCGGCTGCCTCCAAGCCAGCGGGCGCCCCGGGATCAACGGGCAGGCGGCCAGGCCGGAGACGGTCGACCCCTTTCTGCAGGCCCAGGCGCTGTGGGCTGCGCAGCAGGCGGGAGGGGTGTGGGGGAGGGGGTGCAGGGAACGGGCATATAGGAAGCAGCTGTATAAGCATGAACTTTCTGAGGTCCGCGCGGGCTTCTCGTAATTATCGGCGCCTGGGCCCGCCTGGCGGCGCCTCCGGTGGGGCCCCTGGCGCGCCCCGCGCGCCAGGGAGGGGGCTCCAGCGGCGATCCTAGAAATCCTCGCAGAGTTCCAACAGTTTCTGTTTATGTTTTTTTTGTTTCCCTCGAAGTCCGCCCGAAATGGGCTGGAGTAGATGGTCTGCGACCAGTTTCTAACTCTGCTCATGCGGGTCCCACTGTCGCTGGGGCTCCCCCGCCGAGGAGTCATGTGGACGCAGACATCCTTTGAATTCTGAGCCCGTTTAGGGTTGACATGTGGTTGCTTAGATGGGGCCAGGGGATCGCGCCGCATCGTCGATGCAGCAGCGATGCGTCGCAATCCGGAGCGATTCGCTCCATCCTGACGTCGCCGATGCATCGGCGATGTGGTGCGATCCTCCGACCGTGTCCACGTGTCCACGCTGTCACCATCTGGCAGGAAAGGGGGCGGAACGGGTTGAGTCGGTGCAGGGTGTCGTGGGGAGGAGATTGAGAAGTGAGGCCGGTGGATCAGAGCTCAAGAGTAGTGCGTAGTGTTGGAGCAGAGTGCGACCCCCTGCGCAAATTGTCACGGTGGACGGCTCCCATGGATGATGGTCAGATGGGGAGGGAAGCAGCGGGGGAGAGAGGAATGAAGGGGAGGTCGCCGTACCGCACGAATGTGATATCATGCTCAAAGATGTGAGCGCAGCTGCTGACCTTTTTTTGTTTTTTCGGCCGTCTGAGCGCGAAGAGCAGATGCGATGTGTATTGTACTAAGTATATTAGCTGTGGACGGAGAGAGTCGTGTCCACACTGAAGTGCACTGTTCTGCGTCCAGCTGGGTCGCAGCAGGGTCCAACGAGAACGAAATTAAGCGAACGAAGAGAGGAGCAGAGGAGGGTGGAAGAGGACGGCAGATGGCAGAGCGCGCGGGTGGAGGAGCAGGCCAGCAGGGAGGTGCAGTGGGGAACAGCATGCTGCGAGACCCCGAAGGAGTGCCATCCTCTCGGCGCCAGCGCTCTTGGGCGCACGAGGGGGCCCCGACCACCTTTACCTCTTCCTCCTCCCTCCTCCTCCTCCTCCTCCTCCTCCTCCTCCTCCTCCTCCTCCTCCCTCCTCCTCCTCCTCGTCATACTCGTCCTCCTCCTCCTCCTCTTCCTCCTCCTCCTGCTCCTTCTCCTCCGCCTCCTCTTCAACGTGCTCCTCCACCTCCCTCCTCCCTGATCCACCTCCCTCCTCCTCTTGGGCAAAGCAAAGGAGGCGGACACGATGTCTCCGCCCCAACGCAGGGCCGCTGTCTCTGCGTGGTGACTTACCTGACACCACGCGAGACAGCGGCTGGGTGGGGCATTGCCCACCCCGCGACCGCCTGGAGCTGGCGGCCGCAGCGCCGACGGAGCCCGAGGGGGGGGAGGGACGAGGAGGAGGAGGGGGGAAAAGAAGAGGCGCCGGCCTCACCCGTGCTGCCCGCCAACTTGCTGAGCAGCACTGACCACCGGAGGTGGCCAGCCCCCATGCCTCCCTGGCTCTTCCTGCACCAGGGGACACAGGCTACCCCACGTCACCGTGCGGGGCACACGGCGCGTGTTACCGCACATGGGTAGCTCCTCCTCATCCTCCTCTTCCTCCTCCTCCTCCCTCCTCCCTCCTCCCTCCCTCCTCCTCCCCCCTCCTCCCTCCTCCCTCCTCCCTCCTCCCTCCTCCTCCTCCTCCTCCTCCTCCTCCTCCTGATCCTCCTCCTCCTTTTTTCGCCAGCCCAACTTAAGGTTACCCTGTGGCGTTTATGATGTGCGAAAGGTAGACGAAGCATGCAGGCCGACGACTCGGCTCAAGACGTACCTGGCGGGCGCCGCGGAAAAACGAACGAAGTAAAGGAACGGATGAGAAGAGTAGAAAGAGTAGGCGTCCGCCAGGTGAATATGAATATGTACCCCAGTAATAGGAGCCAATAACATAAGACAATGAAAGCCCGCACTATCTATTGAATGGTAGTGCTGCCTCGGATCGCAAGGAATAGTGAACTGACATGCAAGACTGGTCGCAGTGTTTACGTCCGTCCCTTCTTGTCAGGTTTGGGTACTTACCTCCTATAGTAACGTGCTGATGCATCTGAAGGCTGCAAATGTGAGAAGCAAGCTGGATGTAGCAGTCTGTGGGTTGCTGCCCAGGGTGTTGGTTGACCCCGAACCGTGGTATCTCCGCCCCGTCCCCCGCCCAACACATGAACAACAGAAGTCCCCACCGATCCTCCTCTCCTCCTCCTCCTCATCCTCCTCCTCCTCCTCCTCCTCCTCCTCCTCTCTTTCAGGGGCAACGATACTGGGGGGTAGGCATACAGTGGTGGGGCGCATCAAGAAGCCCCTATGCTTCTCGTCAGGGTGCCCTGGACTTCTTCGCTTCTCCCGCTGCGCGGTGACTTCCCGCGGCCGTTGCAGGAACTGTTGCGTTCAGGGTGCCCTTGGCTTCCCCCCAGTCGCACCTCTCGCGCGGGTCTTCAGGGCTGGGTTGGTCGCGATGGTTTCTTGCGGTCGCGCCCGCACTGCATCAGGGGGACTCATCGGCCCCAAATCGCCCTTTTATCGCCGATAGGTGTCCGGTAGTCCACCCCCGCCCACGACCGTGCGGATCCTGCTCAGCTCCTGCTCCTTCCCCTCCTCCCTCGTGTCCGAGCTGCCCGTGTAAGCCCTTCGGTGTCGGGCATCTCTGACTGAGTGTTTTTGCTTCCCTGGGGTGGCCCTTCCAACGCGTTAGCCGCCGCACTTTTTCAGGGCACGGTTCATGTTAAAATGACATCCCTCCTCCCTACTGCTCTCTCCTGCCTTCGTCTGTGCCCGTTTCTCCTGGCGTATCTCGCTCCCTCGCCTCCTCCCTGGAGGCCTCGGCGAACGCCAGGGCTGGAGGCCGGCGGCAGACGGCGAATAGCGTCGCGGGGTGTTGGGCGGCCATGGCAGCAACAAAAGAGGAGCTTGAAGTGGGCGGTAGGTACGGTTGGCGTTGGAAAGACAGCGTGTGTTGTGGCGGTGCCGGCACGCTCATCACACTCTATCCCCCACCCTGGCGGTAGCGTGCACCGAAGAAGCCCTGGCAGGGGAGTGGCGCGCACAGAAGGGGCCCTCGCGCGGTTGTCACCTCACAGGAATAGCGTGCTTTTCGGAGATCGACGTTGCACGCTATCTTTCCAGCGCCAACCATAGGAGGCAGGAGGCAGAAGGTGGTAGGAGGGAGGGGGTGGAGGAGCAGAGGGAGAAGGAGGCTGGCCAGGGCTGGAGGGAGCGCCTGCTCGGACGAGCGGTGGCCTGCGTGGCATGTGCGCCGTGGCGCCGCCTGCCTCTCCCCGAGTCTGCCCCCTCGGGCCAGTTGCGGCAGGAGGCCGGCCCAGGATGGGGAGGAAGAGCTCGG
>CAUYUJ010021452.1:58725-138943 GCA_963575745.1 Prorocentrum cordatum
ATTGTCAGTAATCACACAGCCGACGGGCTTCTCAAAGGGAGAGACCTCTGTGTTGCCTCTGGTCAGATTACGTCCCACCTCTGGCGCTTAATCTGGGACGCCTTGGATGGCCAGGATTTGGGACCAGAGGGGGTCCTTGCGCCCGTTGCCAAGAATGTGAGTCCCACATGAGTGCTTTACAGCGGTCATGCATGAGGCGGCGGGCACTCGCGCGAGGGAAAGGGTCGAGCCCAACGCCCTCCATGCTGGGAAATGGAACAGACGTGGACCGCCTGTTAGCTAAACAGGCGGACATTCAGATTTGTCGCAGTTTCCTTCCTCCCTCCCCCCCCTCCCACCGCCTCCCTTTCTCCTCCCCTCCGATCGGTCCGTTTCGGAGATGGGAGGCGGAGTCGCCGCCCAACCGTGGTCCGCGCGCGTGGGCCTGGCCATCGGTTTGAGCTGCGGGGCGGAGGCCAGTGTCTGTACTGCGAAAGCACCCGTCTCGTGAAAGCTGCTGCCCGTTTCGCTTCGGTCTGGGCGGGTGCGTCGACGGTCCAAGGCCTTGCCCAAAAGGGAGAGGGTGCGTTCGGCGTCTCACGGAGTTCGGCCTCGGATGCCGCCCGTGGCTCTGACCCCGCCCCCCCTCTCGGGCCAACCCGCCTCCCATGCGTGAGCATGGCGTGGTGGAGGGTGCGGGGTGCGTTGTATGTCGTGCAGGTGGGGCTCTCGCCCGATCCCGGGCCCACAAATTGGGTCTGGGTCCTGCGCGCCGCCGATTTTCCTCTCCTTCCTCCTCTTCCTCCTCCTCCTCGTTCCGGGGCGTGTCGCGACCTTCGTGGCAATGCGAGTGGTGTTACGGAGCGCCCTCCGCATGGCCACCCGTGCGCATTGGCGGTCGGGCCGCGTGCGCGTCCAGGCCGCTCGTCGGGAGCGCGCCGTTTCCTCCCTCCCCCCCCTTCCTCGTCCTCCCCCTCCTCGTGCTCCTTCCTCCCCGTTCCATTCTGCCTCGAGCCATCTTGGCGCAAACGAGCCGCGCTTCGCGGGGCCGTCGCGCGCGCGCCGCGGACGCCCGCGTCGCGGCGCGCGAGCGGCCAGCGATGGAGGCCCGTGCCTGGGCGGCGGCCAGCGCGCGGACGCTGGCTCGTCGGCTCCGCCGACGGCGGCAGGCCGAGCTGGGCTGCGCGCGGGCTGAGGCGCTCGCCCTGCGCATGAAGAGCCTCTGCTGCGCCACTGCGGAGCACTGGCGTCTGAGCGACCGCCTGGACTGCCGCTTCTCGTCCTTGGGGGAGGTGGCGGCAGCCGCGCGGCTGCTGGGCGACCGGGGTGCCGTCGCCGACGCGGAGGAGGCGATGTTCACGGGCAACTGGGTCAGACATCGTGCAACCCATTGCCTGGGGATCATGAGCCTCGCCCTCGCCTAGCCGCAGTCTGGGCCTTTGACTGCGGGGAGCTCCGTATCGGCCTCTTCAGCGGCGCCTTCGGGGCGACCGAGGTGCTCCTTGAGGCTTCCGCGAGCGAGGGGCACGACGAGGTGCGGAGCTACGACCCGATCCAGGAAGTGGAGCTGGACGACAGGGCGGTGGCCGTTCACTCCGAGGGGCTCCGCGTGCAGCCCGAGTCGGAGCCCGCGGTGTCGGAGTCGGCGCATGTCGCGGGCGTGCCAGTTGCCCGGTCGGTCGAGTATGGCGGCGACTTCGACGAGAAGCGGCATGCGTTGGACCAGGGTGCGCCCTCGGCCAAGTGCAAGTTCGAGGACGAGGTTCACGGCTCCAGCGTTGACGTGAAGCCCGCGGTGGTCGCAGGATGGCCCACGGCGGCGGGCCTCCTGATGACGCTGGGGAGCGGGGAGCGCGAGCACGAGGGGGCAGCGGCGAGCGGCCGCCCTTCGGAGGACTCTGCCATGGCGCTGGACATGGAGGCCGAGTCGGAGGAGCCCGTGGAGAAGCTCCAGCGATGGATCGAGATAGACGTGCCCATCGACCGCCTGGCCTCCATGGACGTGCCGTGAAGTCTTCGAGGAGGCTAGGAGCAGCTCGAGGAGCTCGTGACGCTCCACCTCGAGTTTGGACGATTGCAGTATGCGAAGCATCAGGACAAGGCCGAATTTTTAGAGGCCAGCCTCCCCGAGCCCGTCCAGGTGCCTATGTGCAAGTCGGTGCGCAGGCGGGCGAGGAGAGAGCATGCCCAACGTGATGCCAGCAAGCTGAGCAATGATGGGTCCAGCACAATACCGCGCAGTATGAGAAGGTCGAGCAGAAGTTTCGCTTGCACATGGAGCCCGAAAGAGGCCTCCTCGCACAGCCGCGGAAGAAGTGCGAGGGCGCTGTGCACGCGCGCGGCTGAGGGGGCGGCGGCGGCGTGAGCGGCGTGCGAAGCCTCGTGGGGCTAGGCGGCCCATCCCTCTGATTCTTTCCAGGGGCAGAGATGAGACGACGGATGGGCTGCGCTGTTCGGGGTTCCCTGGGCTTTTGCTCCCGAGGGACCCCCCAGGTCAGGGCCTGTGCGGGCGGCACATGTCGTGCGCTGGCTACTGCAGGCGGCGGAGCTGGAGGACGGTTGCGGGACCTGGAGCGCCCGATCTGCCCCCTCATTCCGGCCGCGTCTCACGGTTTTAGTGGCCATGCAGGCTGTTTCGGGAGTGCGATGGCCCATTGCGCAAAGAGGTGCGTGCTCTCAAGAGTAGGCGCCGTCATCGTGACCGCATCCTGGAGGGGCGCGATCCCTGCGCGGGTTTGATCACGAAGGAGCTCTGACGTCTGTTAGATCCCTGACCTTATGCGATCTCCACTCGGGAGTGGTTCTGATTCAGTTGAGCCCTTTGACACTGATATCTCTTCGACCGTCGCTCGGGAAAAAAGGTACTGCGGCCAGCTTGTGCGTGGTCTGGGGGCCCGCCCGCGTAGCCGCCCACTCAAAAGAGGAGGAGGGGGATCGAGGAGGGGGATCGAGGAGGAGGAGGAAGAGGAGGAGGAGGAGGAGGAGGAGGAGGAGGAGGAGGAGGAGGTGGGGGAGGAGGAAGGGATTATTTAGGAGGGGAGGAAGATCGAGGATCGAGGTCGGAGAGGACGAGAAAGAGTGGGATCGAAGAGGAGGCCGAGGATCCAGGATCGAAACCGCGGAGGGGAGGGGCCACGGAGGGGGAAGGGAGAGGGGCAGTGGCACCTCGCGGCGTGGCCTTCCCACAACCCCAGCAGGACTTGCGCGAGGGCCCCGTGGGGAGCGTTGCGCGTCAGCGCAGGGCATAAATCCGGCGATCGCAAACGTGGATCAAAAGGTTCGTGGATTAGCGACGGGTCCCGTTTCCATTGGAAATCGCGGATTTCCGCCGCCGAGCGATGCGGCCCTGGCCGCATTTGGGGGAGGGCACCTCCCCCGATCCATGGATGTGGCGACCGCGCGCCAAATCCATGGATCGCTAATCCATGTTTGCCTGCCCCCGAATTAATCTGAGTTTGGTGATCGTTTTCTTTTTCCTGGTTGTGCAAATCGGCGCGGGCACTCGTCCCCCACCCTTGGAGTAGATCTTGGCTTTCTTGGCGCCTGTTTCGAGCAGGTGGCGTTTGCCCCATAGGACGCACTTCTGCAAACAGTTGCATTAGGCAGAGGTCCGGAGCCGGACCCCCCCACCCTCCCCGCCCCCCTTCCGCCCAATGTCGAAACGCCCATTAAAAAAACGCTCACTTTCAGAAATCTGCGCGGTTGTCTTGGATCGGCGCCCCCCCCCCGTGATAGCACCCTGGCGCCAGGGGCGGCGCCAGAGGCGGCACCAGGGTGTCCCAGCGCCGATCCGGGAAATCCGCGCGGACTTCGAAAGTTTACGCTTATGCATTTCCCTTGTATCAGATGTTTTCCCCCTGGCGCTCATTTCTGCCTGTGAAGGGCAGCTAGCATTCAGAGTCGGCTATGAGGACGGGCCTCTTGCGAAGTGGTGAAGGTGCAGTGGGTCTGAAGGACGAGTCGTCGAGGCAGGTGCTAAGCTCAATGTTCAGTGGTATGCCAGGGGAACGACCTCCTCGCCATCGCTTTTCTCGCTCAACGCATGTATTGGAATGTCTTGTCGTCTACGTACCCAATTTGAACCTCATTTGTTATCGAGAGACATTTCTTCGGACGTGCTGGTTGGCCGGTTTTCTAGCTTTGTCAACTTATTTGCCCGCTACCATGAATCCAACCCAATCGCGTTAGCGAAGTATTCCGCCAGCTCCCATGAACGCCAGATTGTCTGCGATGTACTGGTCAGAACGGTTTTCGTCTTCTGCGCGCTCGTTGCCATCTCATCCTTGTGTCTCATCTTCTTGCAGGACGGAAGCCTATTCCCACTGCTTCGTTATGTTTGTTCTGGAGGCGCCTCCGTCGATCCAGACAAGTGGGTCTGCGAGTGCGGCTTCGCCAATCGGCTGATCAACACTGTTTGTGGAGGACAGGCCACGAGTGTGCGAGCGCACGGGAAAGCAGTGGCGATCCCAATCCGGCGCAGGACGGCGGGCGTCTCGATCCGGCCTGGTGAAAAGGCGGTGGGCAGTGATAGGCTGTTGGGGGTCGAGCGTGGGGCGCTTCGGGATGGACTTGGAGGACCTCGGGGCGGGGATGCTTCTGGCCTGTGCCACGGTGGCCGAAGTGGGTCTGGGAGGAGGAGGAGTGGTGACCGTCGGCGGCGAGCCTGGGGGGGAAGCGAGAAGGGGCGGGCCTTGTCACAAGGCTCGGACGTCCTCCAGCCTTTGAGGAGTTCCCTGTGCCTCCCCCGAAGGCACAGAAACCACAGAAACTTCTCAGAGGGCGCGAGGGTGCGAGGGTTTCTGAGGAGTCCCGCCGCCTTCTGAGAAGGCCTTCTCCTTCTCTTTTCCCCCCTCTCTCGCCGCCGATGCCAGGTGGCAGTGAGGCTACGGGGGGAACGTGGCGCGAGCGAAATTCCTGGTGGGACGGTAGTGGTGGGGACAGTGGTGAGGAAAATGGCGGGAACAGTGGGGACAGTGGGACAGTGGTGGGGACGGTGGTGGTGGGGACAGTGGTGTGGGGACAGTGGGAATGTGGTGGAAACAGTGGGACAGTGGAGGGTACAGTAGTGGTGGGGACAGTGGTGAAGGCGGTGGCGAGGACGGCGGTGGGACAATGGGAAAGAGGTACAGTGAGGACAGTGGTGGGAACAGTGGGGACAGTGGTGGGAACAGTGGGACAGCTCAGTGGGACAGCGGAGGAGTCAGTGGGACAGTGGGGACAGTGGGGATAGTCGGGCAGTGGATGGGGCCGTGGAGACGGGGGGGAGAGTGGAACCGTGGTGGGAACAGAGGTGGGGACAGTGGGGACAGTGCGACAGTGGTGGGGGCATTGGTGGAGACAGTAGGGACGGTGGTGGAACCTTTGGGGACAGTGGTGGTGAAGACAGTGGTGCTGGGAACAACAGTGGGGGATGTGGTGCAGACGGTGGTAGGGACCGGGAGTCGTTTGCTGGCGGTGAGGGGGGGGAGGGGAAGGGTTCGAACGGGTAGTGACCCCCCTCCGGTTTTCGAGGGGGGGGGGTCCAACCGGTAGTGACCCCCCCCCGGTTTTCGAGGGGGAGGGGGGTGGGTGGGTTAGAGGAGGAGGGGGGTCTTGCCAGGGAAGGGGAGGGGTGGGGGGGGGGTCCATCAGGGGGGGGGATTTTCGGAGGGGGGGGGGACCCCCGGGTTCCGGAGGGAGAGGGGGGGAATTTTCCACAGTAAAGCGGCTGTGGATCACGCTCTCTCCAATTTATTGTCCTCTCTCCCCTGATCGGCTTTGGCGCGACCGCCAGTCGCTCCCGCATAGTGTGTTCCCCCCACGGGTTTCCTATCTTTGTTGCGCCTGTCTTAGTGCTTGGGAGGTCTTATGCCGACTGGAATGACGCTCTCACTTTAGCGCCTGCCACGCTCCTGCCCCTTCGCGATTTATGCATTATGAGTGCCCAGAGTTGCGAGGTAGACCAAATAGTTTATAAGAGCGAAAGGCACAAAGTAAGAAGGCGTCCTTTCTTAGGGGGCTGTGCACTCGGGGAAAGGGGCTTCTGCGGGGTCGCGGGTCTTGGTTCGTCTTCCGCGTTCGTTTCCTCGTGCGTTTTGCTGGACTCGGTTCGCGCGCAGGCGCCCTGTTCCAAGGGTCCGACTGCTGCAGTGGGAACGCACTCCCTGCGCAAAGGTGGCGCCCACTGGTAAAAACAGCGTGCTCTTTGCCGGAAGAGTTAGTGCAGGCTCAGGGCAGCTGGTCAGCCCCAGAAACCATGCGAGCCTTTTACGCCCGGTTCTCAGATTCAGAACGGTGCGATCAGCTGCTACGCGCCGTGTCTACAGCTTCGAGTGGCACGGCGGTCCCAGCCGTCACTCATCGCCAGGCGCGCGTTTCACCAATGCCTCTGTGGAGGTCCCTCACTGGGAGCTTGTAAAAACTTGCCTCCTCGGGGTTGCGCCTGGCCAGTATTCCTGGCGACCGTTCCTGGGTCGCCGCGGACCTGGCCAGGCCGGCCTGCAGCTCCAAGCGGCACCCCACAAGAGGCATATGTTGCCAGCACGAGAGAAGCCGCCTTGGGCTTAGAGGCAAAATAGTTCCTTCCCGACTCCGTCCCCAAGCCACGGGGGCAGCGAGTAAGCAGAAGGCGTCCTTTCTTAGGGGGCTGTGCGCTCGGGGAAAGGGGCTTCTGCGGGGTCGCGGGTCTTGGTTCGTCTTCCGCGTTCGTTTCCTCGTGCGTTTTGCTGGACTCGGTTCGCGCGCAGGCGCCCTGTTCCAAGGGTCGGGGTCTAGCGCTCCCGCCCCCCACACCCATTTTTTACGTGCCTGCTGCAATCCACTTCCCTTCGGGGGGGGTGCGCCTGGCCAGTGCTCCTGGCGACCGTTCCTGGGTCGCCGCGGACCTGGCCAGGCCAGCCTGCAGCTCCAAGAGGCACCCCACAAGAGGCATATGTTGCCAGCGCGAGAGAAGCCGCCTTGGGCTTAGAGGCAACATAGTTCCTTCCCGACTCCGTCCCCAAGCCACGGGGGCAGCGAGTAAGCAGGACCTCGCGTTCGCTATGCGGGCTCTGGCACGCCGATGCCAAGTTTGCTTCGTTTCCACTGTTCGCTCGCACAAGGTGCGACAAGATGCCGCCACATGTGTAGCAACATGGTCCAGATCCCGCTTACGGTGCAGTGCACGTTCGGGGTCAGGCCAGGTGTCGGCTGCAGAATTCCCCGTCCCGACACGGTTCTGAACTTATCATCCGTGGCGCTGTGTTGCATGCTTGTGCAGGGAAGGGCGTCGTGCCAAAAAGTGTGTCTGCGCCCAGTCCTTGAGGGGTTCCCAGCGGGGGATCCTCGCCAACGTCCGTAGAATGACAGAAGAAGAATAATGATAAGAAGGAACAGAAGAAGACGCATATTAAACAGAAAAATAGCAAGAAACGCCACAAACATAATCTTTTGGCGCTCCGCGCGGATTTCTTGGATCTGCGCTGGACCCCCCCATTCAGGCGCCCAGAGCGCGCCAGGGGCGGCGCCGAGCGCCAACATTAAGTCGGGCGTGTCCCTCTACAGGAGGAATATTGAAAAATAGTAAAAGCATAGTCTGGGGACGATGCTTTGATTACCTTTTGACTATTGCGAAGGCCTTACGGCCGGTGCCGCCGACTCTGAAGGGAGACGAGAAGAGAACGACGACGACGCCGACGACGACGACGACGATGACGACGACGACAACGGCGGCGGCGGCATTGACGACGACGCTGACGTGGGCCAGAATCCTCAGGGCTGGTTCGTGGAATCTCTTCGGGAGTCTCTCGGGGGCCTCTGGGTAGGAATATGTAGGAATTGTTGGGCTTCTTGGGGGACTTTTGGGGGCCTCTTGGGAGCCTCTTGGGGGCCTCCTCGGGTTTCCTGGGGACCTCTTCTGGGCCTCTTGTGGCCTCTGGGGAACTTCTTGGGGCCTCCTGTGAGCCTCTTGGGGTCGAAGGCTCGAAATGTCCGTTCGGGTCCTCCGTCTGGGCACTTTCCTGGAACCGTCTTGGGGGCCTCTTGGGCCGTCTTGGAGGCGTCTTGGGCCGTCTTGGGACCCTCTTCGGCTGTGAGGGGACCCTTTTGGGGGCCTCTGGGGCCATCTCGGGGCGATCTTGGGGGCCTCTTGGGCCGTCTTGGCGCGTCGGGAAGCGAAAGAGGCAAAAACGCCCAAATCTGTCAAAAACGTACGGGAAATCCATGACTTTTCCCTCTTGGGGCTCCCGTGGGGAAGCTCCTGGAGGCCTCTTGGGGCGCTTTGCAAGCCTCTTGGACCGTCTGGAGGCCGTCAAGGCGTCTTGGACGGATCGTTCAGCAATTCGGGGTTCTCTTGGACTGTCTTTGGGGCCTCTTGGGGCACTCTTGGCCAGACTTGGGACTTGTTTGGGCTCCGGGACTCCCCCGGGGTATCTGACCCCCCCCTCGGACCCCCCCTACCACCCCCCCCCCTGGCGGGGGAGGGATCGAAGGGAAGGGGCTTCCCTTCGACTCAATTACGACGTTGCTCAACGTCGCTTTGGCTGGCGCGCTGAGAAGGTCCCTGGGAAAGGGGGGAGCTTCGACGAGCACAGGGCAAGGGGGAGGCAGGGAAAGGGGACGACAGAGACGACGACCAACGAATGACGGAGATGCCGACTTGAACGGACAAGCCCCTCACACACGCCGACAAGGTCGGCGGATTTCAGCATATGTTTTGGCTACATTTTTTTATATATGATAAAAAAAAAACGCCTGCTGGAGGACATGCCCGACCTGACGCCAGCAGTTTCTGATCATGGCGTTGATTCTTCTTCGAGTCTGCGCGGGCCCCTGCGCTCGCTTCCAGATGCCGCGGCGCAGTCGGACGGCCTGGAGATTACCCTCCTCCGCCTCCGCCTCCGCCTCCGCCTCCGCCTCCTCCTCCTCCTCCTCCTCCTCCTCCTCCTCCGCCTCTTCCTCCTCCTCCTCCTCCTCTTCCTCCTCCTCCTCCTCCTCCTCCTCCTCCTCCTCCCAGGCCCTCTGTGGGATCTCGCGGCCTCGTGGTCGGAGGCCAGGGGGGCCCGCTGGACCTGTGCCGCCCGGGGCGGCCGAGGCGGTCCGGCGGCCGGGCCGGTGTGGCCCTGGGGCCCCGTGGCTCGGCGCACGAAGTTCACCGCCCACCAAGGCAGCCCAGCCCAACCCGAAGGCAGCGACTTGCCCTCCACTTCCAGTGGGGGGGGTGAGGGACACAGAGAAGACACATACGAAGCCCGTGCCCCCCCGAGCCGAAATTCGGGCCTTCGGGTTGGGTTTGGGTGGTCTGGTAGGCGGTCTGAGGCCGCGTTTTCCTCCTCGGCGGCGAGCGGGGGGGGGAGTGAGAAGGATAAGGGCTTCTCAGAAGGCAGCGGGGCTTCTCAGAGGCCCTCGCGCCTTCTGAGAAGTCATTGCCAGTGTCTTCAGGGCAGGGGGCTTGGAACACTTCTCAGGAGGCCCAGGGGGGGACCTCCGAGCCTCCTGAAAAGGCCTTCTCCGTCTCACTTCCCCCCCTCCGGGCTCGCCGTCGACCTTCTGCTCCGCGTCTGGACCCGGGGCTCGGGGGGCGCTCGGGTCGGGGACCACATCTGGGCGCCCTGTGGCTGCGTGCGGTGCGGGACGACACGGCGCCGCGGGCCGTGGATTGGTGCGCCTTCCTCGTAATTCAGGAAGGAAAACCATTCGGACATAATGAATCGTCGACTCCCGGGGAATATCGTGAAAATATGGGAAGCGGGGGGGAAGAAGAGAATCCAAACAATATGAGAACATATAGGGGATCCTGGGATTGGGGTGTGTTTTTATGTGTGTGTCCCTGGGCCCCCTCGGTAATCCACGGTCGCCACAGCTGCCGCTGCTGAGCCGTGGGCTCTCGGCGCTCTGGGCCGAGCTCGGGGGTCGCATGCTCGATTCGTTGGCCCCAGCGCGCTGCGCCCTGCCCTGGTCTTTTTCAGCTCCGGCGCGAGTGCGCGCTTGACAGCGACGAGCCCCTTCGGACCGTGGCGCATCATGGATTCTGCAGATGTCTTGTGAGGCCAAACACTCTCCGCTTCCCCTCCTCGTGTCCCTCCTCCCTCCCTCCTTTCTTCCCCTCGCCCTCCTTTTGCCGCTTCATTGCTTTGCGGAATCCAAATCTCTAGCAGACTTCGACCCTCTCCCCAGGAGGAGGCCCCCTGGGCTGCAAGCAGCAGAGGCCAGGATGTCGCCCGGGCCGTGACCAAGCCGCCCGAGGCCGGTGCCCCTCCTGCCGAGGCCCACCGGTGGAATTACCCAGCTGCCTACGGCAGACCCGCCAGCGCAACATCGACCTGCATGGTGATGGTTTTCTCCTTCCTTGTTTTGCCGATAGGCGCGGGCCCTCGCGCCCCCCCCCCTCCCCCCCCTGAAGTAGATCTTGGCTGTTTTTGGCGCCTGTTTCGAGTAGGTGGAGCCTCCTTCATAGAACGCACTGCTGCAAACAGTCGCTCTAAGCAGATGTCCGGAGCCAGGATCCCCCCCCCTTACCGCCAAATGTCGAAACGCCGAATAAGAAAACGCTCACATGCATGATGGGACTGCCGAGCTCTGCAGGCTGGGCTCGGGTTTCGCGGCATCCCTACGGGCCCCCCAATGCTGTAGGTTCATGATTCTGCGGGGCGCGGGACTCCAGGAATCCCTCGGGGCGTCTTGCTTGGGCTCTGTCGTTCAATCGAGCTCTCCCGAGTAGGCTCATTACAACCATCTTGGGGTCATTTGAGCGGGTCTTGGATGAGGTCCTGGGCTATCCTGCATGTGTTGTCTTCGGGCTCTCTTGGTTGATGCCTTCCTGCCGTATTGGGGCTCATTGGGGTCTTCGGGGGCCGTTTTGGGTATCTCTGCCGTTTAGCCGACGCTATCGTAGGCAAGAAAGCGTAGGAGGCAACAGCACGTGGAGCATCACATGCCGTCCATTATGTTTGAGCTCGCTGGAAAGCTGCGTGAAGGCCTCTTTGGAGGTCTCTCGAGATGTTGGGTTCTTGGGGACGCCATGGGCACCCTGGCCGGGTCGGGCCTCTGGGACATCTTGCAGCTGTCTTGGGGCGGTGTGGTGGTGGCCGCCTTGTGGCCACGAGGAGCACTCAATGGTCGGCGAGTTTCTGTGCGGAGGGGGGGGACCTGGGGAAGCCACAGAAGCATGCAGGATGGGAAAAATCACATAGACACAATTATTTGCCGATTCCCAGGAAAGTATGGGAATGGGAAGTGTTGGGGATGATGAAAACCCCGGAGATCTGAGAAACTATAGGGAATCCTGGGATTTGTGTGTGTATTCATTTGTGTGTCCCTGGGCCCCTGCAACCATGTTGGGGAGCTGGAAGGCATCCGAACACGCCTCAGCGAGCCGACTGCGCTGCGGCGGATCGCCAGGCTTGCTTGGAAGTGTTTTCGCGTGAGTTTCGCATCGTACGTCATCAGAGGAGGGAACGGTACCAATAACGCTACCCTTCACCCGTTTTCCCATTTTCCGGCCTCCTGGGCGGCCCTCGTCGCCACCGCTGGATTCGCTTCGAAATCCTGGTCAGAGCGCACCCCGGGAACGGTCTGGGGAGTAGCGGTATCAGTACTTGTTGGTCTCCCCATGTTAGAGGGTTGGGGCACCACGTGTGAGCAATGAGGTCCTGCCTCTTCGTCCTGGGGCCCAGTGCACAGCAATATGATCCCTTTATCTCTCTCGCACTCGATCCTGGTCCTCGTCTCCCAGCTTGCTGGCATACGCGGGCTCGAACGGCTCACAGCTTCGTCGCAGCCTGCTATACCCATGCATCATACACCTGTTGTTTTAATGCACCCGTTGCTGGAAAAGGGGCAGGAGGAGGAGAAGGAGGAGGAGGAGGGGAGGAGAAGGGGTGGAACAGGGAGTAGCAACGGGACGAGGACAAACTTTCACCCTACCCACATTCAATTTACAGTATCGAATATTGTCTGATGGTTCCACTTAATTTCGTTTTTCATGGACGCCCTTGATCTTTGTGATGCTTGCGAGTATAGGCTGATCTCAAGCTATGCGCAGGTAAGCTTATACAGTCGGGGCCCTGAAGAAGGAACCCTTTTCGTTGGGGAGGGGCTCCGCGTTCCTTAAGTGTTTCGCAGCTTGCCTCAGGTTTTCCTTATGTGTTCGATCGGAAATCGAAGTTTAACTCATGGACAAAAAGGGGCCTCGTTCCTTATTTCGGGTTCCTTAGGTCAAGCCCCCGACTGTACGGTGTATGTGCTGCACAAGTTCCGAAGAATGGTTCAACCAGCACAGACATCTACGTAGACGAGCTCGGCGTCCGCGTTGTGTGGCCAGCTGTGGGCGTTTGTGGCCGATACGTAACAAGACGTACGCCGCAGGAACTCAAGGTTGGAGCCTCGCTCTTCTTGGCTTGCCAATCTACTTCGGCTATTCCCTATGATTCGGAGAGAGGGCCATCCCCTGCACCTCTCACGGTCTAGGTCCTGGGACCATCATGATGGATCGCTTCGGACCCCCCGGGAAGGGCTCCCCTGGAGGGTTTCTCCGAAGGGCTCCCCTTGAGGGATTCTCCGACGGGCTTAGGCGACCCGTCCTCCTCCTCTCCTCCTCCTCCTCCTCCTCCTCCTCCTCCTCCTCCTCCTCCTCCTCCTCCTCCTCCTCCTCCTCCTCCTCCTCCTCCCCCTCCTCCTCCTCCCTCCCCCTCCTCCTCCTCCTCCTCCTCCGCCTCCTCCTCCTCCATCTCCTCTTCCCCCTCCCCTCCTCCACCTCCTCCTCCGCCTCCTCCTCCTCCTCCTCCTCCTCCTGTCGCCTGCGGCCCCGGGGGAAACCGTGCACCGTCGGATCGTTTTCCCCTATGCGCTTAGTTTTCATGTCTGTTTCGTATGTGAGAAATACGTATGTGAGAAATGGGCGCGACCGCGCGCACCTATTTTTCACAGATCTTGATATTGTGACTAGATAGGCCAAGAGATGCGAAACACGACAATGAGTAGGCGCCGCACCAGCGCGGGTCACACGCCTCATCCGCGAGCTTATTTTCGGCTGCTGCACATCGGCTCGAGAAACGTCGGGGGGCGCCCCGGAGGCGCAGTTGTTCGAGTGGTTTACGCCATCCCGCCGACCCCCAGAAGGAGCGAGAACTTGTGGCGATCGCGGGAGGTCTGTTGTGGCTTCCAGACCATGCCCTCCCCGTGCTTGGGGCTGTGGTCCAAAAGCCTCTAACATACACACGACGCATTTTCGTTCGCCTGTTTCTCATCTACTTTCGGGTTTACCCAAAAGGGGGTCCAGCGACAAGGGGGTGGTTGCAACAGTTTGGTGCAGTAGATGTGTGGGGTTGCAATACGTATGGGGCGTGCAATACTTTCCGGGGCGCAAGCGTGTTGCTGGATTTTCGCGTGCAAGACGTTCGTCGCAACACAATGCGATACAATTCTCCGGCGCAGTACATTTGCAAGACAATTGCCCCAGATCTATTGCACCACCCCCTTGCAGCTGGACTCCTTTTTGGGGCACCCAAGTACTTGCCCAGGCCAGGCCGGGAAAACCGATTGTAGGAACGCGTGGTTTGTGTTTTCCTACAACTCGCTGTGCCGTTTTCGTTCGATACATCCGCATACATTTTGGCATGTCGGAAACGGTGCGTCGTGATCTCCTGCGTTGTGTTTTGCGTGAGCTCGGTGTCACGAAAACAGTGCTCCCAACCGCGCCGTTCACCCAGGCACGCCGCCAGCGCGGTCTTGGATCTGCTCGCCCAGGCCAGGCTGGTGGGCAGCTCCAGGGCTGGGCCAGGGCCGGGCCCCGTGTCGGCCCAGGTGGGTCGGCCCACGGCTGGGCGTGGAGCGAGCCGCTGCCGCGGCCAACTGCCTCGGGTCGGCGGGGCAGGGTCAGGTCGGGCGTGTCCGTCTGCAGGAGGAATAGTCAAAGATAGTCGAGAACTAGTCGGTCTTTTTTTTTTCTACCATTTTATGCATTTTTCGACTACTTTTTATTTTTCGGCCAAAAACCGCCTGTAGGGGGACATGCCCGACTTGAGGCCAGGGTCGTGGCCCAGCTGGGTTTCGACGAGGTCGGGGTGCTGGGCCGGCGTGGAGGCAGCGCTGGGCGTGAGAGCCCCGGGATCCGACGCTCCACGGAATGGGAGCGGCTGGTCTGTGGCTGCTTTCGGCCTCAGGCCTCTGGGGGCCCTCGCGCCGGCCTTGGGGTCGTCGAAAACGACTCGGGACCGGGAGGACAAACTGGCCCTGGGGGAGCGGGCCAGACCTCCAGAGGCCACGCCTCGAAACAACTGGACAGCCAGATGTCTGGGAGTGTCCCGGGGACTGGGGTCGGTCCGGGGCGTCCACCTGTTTGGGGGTTCTTTCTCGGCTTGACCCAAAAGGGGGTCCAGCGACAATGGGGGTGGTGCAGTAGATTTGGTGCAATCGATTTGTGGGGTGGCTATACATTTGGGGCGTGCAGTACTCTCGGGGGCGCAAATGTATTACTGGATTTTCGCGTGCAATGCATTACTTGCAGTACAATGCAACACAGTTCTCTGGCGCAACACATTTGCAATACAATTGCCCCAAACCTATTGCACCACCCTTTCAGCTGGACCCCCTTTCGGGTAACCCAAACTTTTGCTGCTTTGTTTTTCTTGCGCGAGCGACCACATTGCCCGCTCTGCAATCGCTTTGGCGTTACAGTCAACCCGCATGGTAGGGGTGGGCAACCTTCCCAAGGGTACCCTGGCCACTTTCGTTGACCGCGCCCCGCTCGCAAAGTGTCGACATGGCCCTCCAAGGCCCTTGGATCCTCTCCGTGCATCCTTCTGATACGGGTTGACTGTATTCTTGGTTCTTGTGCGAGCGACCTAATTATCCTCCTTATTCCCCTTCGCTGCAATCGCTTTTGCACTGCCGACGCTATACTGATGGGTCGGAGCGGAACCGTCGGCGCGCAACACTTGCGTTCAAGATGCCCAGGGCGAGTCGTTTACAAAAAAGGGTGCAGGATGCGCGCAGTTACGTCGCGTGCCCCATGCGACGCGACGCCTCATTATTCCAGCGACTTTGAGCTATACTTGCATGGTCAGCACACTTGCTGATTTCTCTCCACCGTTTTTCTTTCTACTCTCAAGGTGAGTTTGTAATCTTCTCAAATCGAAGCCTGTCCAGGAGTTCCACATTTCAATTCAAGACGCTTCGCGCCACCCCACTAGCCCATCCAGAACCGATGCCCAGGCGAGTTGCCCTGATCAGGGATGTGGAGGAATATACAGTGGACTCAGAATTTGGGCCCAAAGAGGGGGAGGATGGAGGAGGAATCGGAGGAGGAGGAGGAGGAGGAGGGCGAGGGGGGGAGGACGGAGGAGGGACGAGGAGGAATGGAAAACATAAGGGGGAGGAGGAGGCGGAGGAGGAGGAGGAGGATGATGATGATGATGATGATGAGGAGGAGGAGGAGGAGGCAGGCGAGCAGAAGGGCCGAAGGCCTCTTGGATGACATTCAGGGTCTTTTCGGATGTCTCTTGAGAGCTTCTTGGAGTCCTCTTCTGGCATATTGGGGACCTCTTGGCGGTCCTGGGCGCCTCTTGGAGCGTTTTGGGTGCCTTGCGGGAGCTTCTCGGGCCTCTTGGGGGTTTCTTGGGAGCCTCTTTGGGGCGTCTGGGGAGCCTCCCGGGGCCTCCTGGGCACCTCCTGTGGCCCTCTTGGGGCCCTCTTGGGGCTATCTTTGGGCCATCTTGGGGACATCTTGAAAGAGAAGATCGATCAAAGAGGGGAGGGTACCAATTCTAGACGCTTCGCGTATCCCCACCAGCCACATTGGCATACGCTATGTCGTAGACGTGGTGAGGTTCGTCGAGGATGTCGATGCCACAGTTGGGCCTCGACTCGGTTGTCCCCGGCTTCTGAGCGGCGTTTGAGGCCAGGTACGTAGCTGCCATTTTCGCTGCCCGTTCGCTGCCCGCGCTCGGCCTCGGCTCTGGCCCTGTATAAGTTAGGTCGCCGCTCTCGGCTGGCTGCCCGCCGCCTCGCTTGCAATTTTCGGCGCTCGCCCGCTGTCGTGCCCGGCTTCGGTCCTGGCCGTATCGGCTCTCGTACGATACTACGACGCCGCGCGGTTCTCCCGCTTGCGGCTGCGAACAACAAATCCCCACCTGCCCATACAGAAACGATGTCCAGGCGAGTTGAGGTGACCAGGGAAATGCGGGAGCAAAGACGGAGACGACCGATCCGTGCGAAGGAGGGAGGAGGAAGAGGAGGAGGCTGGATGTATGGATGAGGAGAAGGAGGATGAATCGGATGATGAGGGGGGAGGAAGAGGTGGAGGAGGAGGAGGAGGAAGAGGAGGAGGAGGAGGAGGAGGAGAAGGAGGAGGAGGAGGAGGAGGAGGAATAGAAGGAGTAGGATGAGCAAGGAGGAGCAGGAGGAGGAGGAGGAGGAGGAGGAGGAGGAGGAGGAGGAGGGCAAGCAAAAGGCCTGAGGTGTCTTGGATGCCTCTCAGAGCCTCTTGAGATATCTCTTGGGCGTTTTTTGGTGGCCTCTTGGGACGTTTTGGGGGTCTCTTGGCGGTTGTGGGAGGCTATTGGGCGTCTTGGGTGCCTCGGGGGGGCTTCTTGGGGCCACTTGGGGGCGCCTCTTGGGGCCTCCTGGGCGCTTTTTGGGGCCATCTTGGGGAGCGTCGGTCAAAGAAGAGGGGCCCCCAAGAGGCCCAAATGGAGCCAAAACCATTGGAAAATCCATGATTGTGGCTTTCTCGCCGAGGCCGTTCTGGACGCCCTGATTGCTCGCGACCGGCTCCGTCCAGGTCCAGGGGAGTGGGTACGGGGGAGGGGTAAACCCATCCCGAAGGGGCAGAAGGGGGGTGGAAGAGAACACTCCTTAACCACCTACGCCCAGAGGGCTGGTGGGATGTAGCGTCGTCCCCCCAGGAGGCCAGCGTTGGCCCAAATCGTTCGCAACATCAATGATATGTGCCTTATCGCCGAGGCTTCCTTGGACGCCCCACTCGGTCGCGACCCCCCCGCCGTCCAGGTCCAGGGAATGGGGTAGTGGGAGTCATAAACATGTCCCCGAAGAGGGATACGGACGGTTGGAAGAGGAAACGCCCTAAACCACCCATTCCCTAAACAGCTTCTCTGCAGAAGCCTACCCGTCCTCTTGGGCCGCCTGCCAGGGTCCATATCGAGCCGATCGATCGGATTAAATGCCGGTTCTGACCGATCCGATCCGATCCGATTCCGAAATTCCGACGGTCCGATGCCGCCGGATGGTTGCACGGTGCCGTTGTGCATCTTGGCGCGGCCGATCAGACTCGATCCCGACTCCGTGCCGGTGCAGTTCGATCCGACGCACAGTCCGATCCGATCCGGCTCCCCGCTGCGATGCTGTTGGGACCAGCCTGCCATCCGCTGCCCAGGCGTCGGTGCCGCGAGGACACCGGCCGACGACGGCGACTCGTGGACCTGCAGTTGCGGCTTCGTGAACTCCGCGAAAAATGTGCAGTGCGGAGGCGTCGGCCTCGGAGGGGGGGGCGGCCTTCCGCGGAGCCCTCGTGGGCTCCCGTCGGGGAAGCGTGCGGTTCGGGTTTGCCGGTAACGGTGAGGAGGAGGAGGAAGAGGAGGAGGAGGAGGAGGAAGAGGAGGAGGAGGAGGAGGGGGAGGAGGAGGAGGAGGAGGAGGAGGAGGAGGAGGACGATGACGAGGAGGAGGACGAGGACGAGGACGAGGATGAAGACGAGCAGGAGGAGGAAGAGGAGGATAAGTACAGAGGACAAAGAGAAAGAGGACGAGGAGGAGGAGGAGGAGGCGGAAACGTCCTGTGGCCACGCTCGAGGCAGAGCAGCACTGCTGGTTTCCGTTGAGCCTCGACCAGATGGCCAACGTAAAACTCGTGTTTGCCAGAACCCGGATTTGCCCCACGCTTTTTGACGAGCCCCCAAAAGGGTCACAATGTTCGGCGTATTTCCGCGCGGTGTGGGTGGCCGCATAATGAACAAGACACAATTCATGATGACGTCGCCGTGGGCAGTCACAGCGCACGCCGCGCAAGGACGAGCAATGGGCGCAGTCATAACGAATCTTGAAAGAGGGCGCGGCGTGAGTCGGATGTCGAATTACGTTGCCATCACGCGTGTGTGACGGCGAGAACATTGATTGATATGTCGGCCTTTTGATGGGACGCCGTACAACGAAGGCCATGTGGCTGTCACGAAGAAGCTGTTGCAGGTGCAAAACTGGGACGGTGTGGATCGGAATGACCAGGAGGCGGAAGTAATGCCGCGAAACGAGTGCGAACGGTGCAGGCGGAGTCTGTCAGAGGAGGCGCTCACGGAATACGAGTTGTGGGAAAAAAGGACATGCCGGCGTTTTGTAAAGATTGGACGGCCAATATTTACAGCGCGGACGAGATGGGGAGCAACACATGCAGAACTCGGACGACGAAAGCGGATGGGGGGGACCGACGCGGTACGGCAGCAGTCGGGTGTGCGAGGGAGTGGGGGACGAGGAGGAACCGACATCAATTCGGACAGTGTGTTGCGACAAATGGAGCCGCGTGGATGCAACGCAGATGTCGCGCGGTCGCAACGCAACATGGAACGATATCGTCGGTAGAGCACGGCGTTCGACCGACAAGTGCCTGGCGC
Organism: Prorocentrum cordatum; assembly: GCA_963575745.1. NCBI lineage: Eukaryota > Dinophyceae > Prorocentrales > Prorocentraceae > Prorocentrum > Prorocentrum cordatum. Next base: position 77,279 of record CAUYUJ010021452.1, read on the forward strand.
TTTTCGGAACGAAGGCGGAAATGCTGGAACCGCAGAAGAATCGCCGCGCAACCAGGGAAAGGATCTGTTGAAGATTCGGGGAGGAGCGCCAGGAATTCACGCTTGCGTTGGTAGGGCCTTACTTGCCGACACTGCTAGGCGAAACGCCAACCGACGGTTTCCCCTGCTACGCAGGGGGCCACCACCAAGTGGCGTTGTATTTTGCGCAATAGAGCCACAACGCATCAGCATTGATGTGACAGCACAATGTGAGAGTAGCATAACATCGTTTGCAACAGCAATGCGCACGCTCATTATGACGTCGCCTTCGTTCACGCCCCCCCAAACAAAGCCGCGCATCAATAACATTTGCAGGAGTTGCGTTGCGCGTGTGAGATACACAAGAGAGGCGTCGTTCGAAGGTCTTCGCATTGATTGCAGTGCATTGCGTATGTATCTTGGGGGCTTTCCGTGTCTGCACCTCCAACGTTTTCTTCCGTTTCCATGGCCATTTTGGTTTCAGCATGGACGTCGATCGCGTGGGGCACGAGGAACCGCCACAAGCGCCCATTGAGGCCGACAGTGATTCAATCGATGGCGATCCCGAGAATGCTCGGCATAATTTCTCACGTGCTGGCCGCCCTCGCGGTGAGTTGGGCAATTTCGGCATGGTCACGTTGTATATGAGATATGTGCGACTGCGGCCGTGGCAGGTTTCACGGCGGTTGAGCGCTTGCAGGGCCAATGCGACGATCTGGCATCGACCTCTGTTGGACTAGGTGCGCGGGAAATTCTGTCGGCCAGCGACGTTGTAGACAACATTTGCAAGTTCGACGGCAACGCTAGACTCAAGGATTTCATCGCCGTTTCTTTTCAGTGGCCATCGCGAAACGAATTTGTAGGGGCTGTGGGTTATCAGCTAACGGATGTTGTGGCTTCGCTTGTACATGAATTGCCCGTGCCCCGCGGCCGCATTGATCCGCTTAGTTTTACGTGCGACAAGTTGGTTCGCAATCCAATTTATGGTGGGGCGGTTTGCTTCAGAGATGCATTGAGCATGTGGTCTGATATTGTTGCTTATCGTTCGTCTGTATGGACATGCCAGACAGTATGCGTTGGAACAGAATTTGCAAAATTGATCGTCCCTGGTTGGCCCTACTTGAAATTAATTCAGCTTGCGCCTGGGCTAAGCATCAAAAGTCATATACTCTTGACGGGCCCTGCGATGTCAACCGTCAAGAAACACATGAGTGCAATGCGTGATTTCTCTTTTGCTGTTGCGCGCATAACGACTGGGGGTAGCGAGTAAGAGCACGCGGTTGGCCCGAGGGGTGCTCGACGTGGATAGGAATCATTCCCAGTGGGAATCCTTATTGATTACCTCGGTGCGACGCGATACTTGAAAGGTCTACGACTGGCTGGTAGATGCAAGAGGGCCTGGGCTAAAGTGCTTGCTCGGCACGACCAGTCCGCGGGCGACGAGTTGGCCCGGCGAAGCGTGTGCATCAGTTATGACTGTTTGAGGCGTGGGCGCTGGGGACTCGACGTTGTCTGTGCGTTGTTGTTGCGACGGCGGTTTCGGGCCAATGTGGGGCTGGCGCATTTTTATCTTTATACTGACGGCTCGCCCCAATGGAGGGAAGTAGATCTTTTCGCCGCCACCGTTGACTGTGTTGGTAATAGTTCGGGCGAATGGATTTGTTTTCGGTACCTCTTGCCAGTCGTCCGCATTGGTGGTCAGCACCTCAGCCTGTGCGGAAGGATGTCGGCGTTGCTATGGGAGTTTGTACTGCGGGCCCGTCATTTGTACCGCTCAGGCAGATGTTGGCACGGGTCGCATCGGTGGCGTCGGATATGGGCGCTGAGAGGTTGTTCGGCAATGCGAAAGACATCTTACCAGCATTCTGCAAGCGCGTGGGCGTGGGAGTACCACGAGGCATGCCAACGCAGACGCGTTCGTTCCCATATGCAGTGCAGGCGCCAGGTTGGACGCACATCTTTGACGCGCTCATTCGGAGGGCTTCGTGTAGCATGGACTGGTTCCCGCGATGGTTGGACGGCGTCAAAAGTGCACTCGCGTTCTTGCGGCAGTACATCGTTGAGATCGTCGGGAACTTGAGGGGGGCTGGTTTGTCAGCTGCCGCTGAGATCGTAGACGCGTTATCTTGACCATACGTCGCGCAGCGGCGGTGGGGTGCGCCCCGCAAAGTGCGCAGATCTCTCAAGGGAGTCATCGGCATATTGCATAGACATTGGGGGCGCATGTCATTCCTCAAGAAAGTCAGGGACACTTCGTTGATCAGGATGATTCGACGGGCGATGGATGACCAACGATGGGTGGATCTCTTCTCGTTCACTGCGTGGCTCGTGGAATGGTCGGCTCATTTGCAGTCGCGCGGCGGGGCTTGTATTTGTCGCTAGGCCGAGGGGGCTCAGTCGAGTGCAAGAGAAAGGGCAGACTTCTTCCTTGCGCCTACGGCAAGGCGCAATCTTCGTTCCAGGGCCGCTCGTGCTGCCGCTGCCGCGGCGCATGCGATCTCCTTCGCATTTGTCTCCCCCCCCCCGTTTTCCCGCTTTTGCTTCTCATCGTCCTCTGTCCTCGTTCTCTGATTCATCTTTTCCCCGCTGTGTATCCCACGCAGCGCCCGCCCTCGTCGTCGCCTGTGGGAGGGGGCAAGGGCATTTAATGTCGTTGACGTCGCGGATGCGTCAATCGACCAGCGTCAGCGCGACCGAAAACAGCGTTTCAAACATCTTTAGCGGGGGGGGGGGGGGGGGCGCCGAGGGAACCTCGGAGTGGGCGTGCAATCTTGAAGTTTTCCGGGATGGCGTTCCCAATCAGGTAGAGCAGAAATCCGAGGGGTCAGGTTTTGCATGTCAAGCCCCCCCCCCCCACCCCACCACGCACGCACGCGCACGCACACGCGCGCGCGCGCACGCACGCGCACACGCGCACACGCACACACACGCGCACACACGCACGCACACGCACGCACACACACATACACACACGCACACGCGCACACACGCACACACACACACACGCGCACGCACGCACGCACGCACACACGCATACGCGCGCACACACGCACGCACACACACACACACACGCACACACACACACACCCGCACACGCACGCACCCACACACACACGCACACACACACACACACGCACACTCCCTCCATGCGCTGTTTTCGGCATGCGCGATCAGTCGCAATAGTAGCAGCACGTCCCAGGAGGCATTGGAGGAGGCTGAGGCTTGGACAGCGCCCACCTTCGGGGGTGATCAGCCTTTGCTTCAGCAGTGCACGGGATCTGTTCGCATGGTCTGCACGCTCGGGCCCAGGAAGCTCGATTACATGAATACGGTGCCATATTTGTCTGCTCGCCTTGGGGGGCCTGGGGTCAAGGAGCCGGCGCTGAGACAGTTTGAATCGACAGATCGTGCACTTCACCGCCCTCTGACCTTGAAGTTCTTGGGCCCCGACTCGCCACTTCGAGATGCAGTGCTGGCGCTGCCGAATGCAGGAGGTCCGTGGCCTGATGCTCTGCGTTTGGAAGTAGAGGCGATTGCAGACATCCCATTCGATGATCACGTGTCGGGGTTCCCCCATGGAGTTGCCGAGCGAGTGTTGGAAGGATCTCCTTGCTCCATGTGGCCTTGGGTCGCGTCGTCCCCTTGCTTGGGGCGCAACCTGGATGTGGTGAATCAGATGGCAGAGCAGACAGGAATCAATGTGCAGAGATGTTGGAACAGTTGGTCATCAGTGATTAACTTTAGGAGGCCAGACTGTCGAGTCAAACATCCAGTCAGGACAGTTGGATACAATATACAGCGTGAACTTGCATTCTGCGTTTGACAATCAGGGAACCGATGCTGCCGTTGCTGACGGCCCCAACGTTTACGACGACCCCGACGCGGACGGCGACGTCGACAAGCGACCTCCTCTTCCTCCGACTGGATCCATGGCTTTAGATGGAGATGAATTCGTTGATGTTGCAACTCTTCGAGGCCGGCAGCTCATGGCAGAGTTCGTTCAATCAGTCGTGACCCCGTGCAGTCACATCGCGGTCCCGAACAAATCTAGCGCTGTGGAGGCATGGTATTGTTTCCAAGTGCTGGCAGTGCAAGCCAGAGATATTCTTGTCAAGACCTTTGCAACGCCAAATGTCGACACTGTCGCTTGGGTGATAGCGCCAGCGGCAATTCTCCGTGAGGCTGATCTGCCACTGCGCGAAGCCCCAATTTCGATCGATGCTTTCCGCGTGGAGGACCCGATGCTCTGCAGCCTTCTTGCTTTTTTTTTTGGTAATGATTTGTCAGACAGGCGACATTTCATGCAATGACAGGCAGATCAATATGCAGTTGGCGGTTGCTTACGTTTGATCGAGCCTTCGAAGTTGGCTTGGGCAAAGCCGCTGTCCGATGCAAACATGCCAATCGCATGTCTTCTTGATGAGTTGTCGGCCAAAGGTTTCCGCGGGGTGGAGAGGCTGCTCTTCCACGCCAAGAGGGGCAAAAAAGGAGTTTGACTCGAGGGATGTTTGGTCGAGGCGGCGTTACTTTCAAGCTGTTTTGTCCCAGACAGATTTTTTAGGAAGGGCCAACTGAGGCTGCGCAGTGATCAACCCCAATCCTAGCATAAGCTTCTCATGTCTTCGAAATCGGCAATTCCAGAGGCCATGGCTGGCAAGGCGCGCCAGGAGGAGTTAAACAAGCTAGACCCAGATGCGGTGCTGAGCGGGTTGTTGCAGCAGGCTCCGTCTGGGCCCCCAGTTTGGGCCACGCTTGACCGCGCTTGGACCGCGCCTTGACTGCGCGTGGGCCGTGGACCACGCTTGGGCCACGCCTTGACCACCGTGGCTGAGCGTTACATTGCCACCCAGAAGCATTGGGCCACGCTTGGGCCACGCATGGGCGACGCTTGGACCACGCTTGGGCCGCGCATGGACCACGCTTGGACCACGCGTGGACCACGCTGGGCCACATTTGGACCACGCTTGGACCACGCTTGGGCCACGCTTGGACCACCCTGGCTGGTCCCCACCTCGCCATCCGAAGATGTGGACAGCGTTTGGGCCACGCTTGGGCCACGCTTGGACCACGCTTGGACCCCGCTTGGGCCACGCTTGGACCACGCTTGGACCACGCTTGTACGTCGCGACCACGCTTGGACCACGCTTGGACCACGCTTGGACCACGCTTGGACCACGCTTGGGCCACGCTTGGACCACGCGTGGGCCACGCTTGGACCACGCTGGGACCACGCTTGGACCACGCTTGGACCACGCTGGACCACGCTTGGACCACGCTTGGACCGCGTTGGGCCACGCTTTGGCCACGCTTGGACCACGCGTGGACCACGCCAGGGATGCCGTCGGGCTGGTCACTTGGATCCTTCTGGCGTTTGCTGTCACTCTCGCATGTGCTTGCGCGTGCTTGCGTTTAGTGGCATCGCCGATGTGATGCATCGCGTTGGCGAGTGGCGTTTTATTGCGGTATGTGGCGAGGGTTGGATGGGCGGCTGGTGGGGGGGGGGGGGGTGTCGGGCGGTTGACGTGGGATGGATGCATCGGTGGATGCGCGCGTGGGGGATGAGTCGGCTTGTGCGTGGCATGGGGTGGGGTGCGGTGGTGGTGGTAGTGTGTGAAGTGGTGGTGGTGGTGGTGGTGGTGGTGGTGGTGGTGGTGGTGGTGGTGGTGGTGTTGCGCGCGCGCATGGTTGCACGTGGGAGGGGGGGGAGGGGGGTCCATATCGCTGTCTTCGTGCTCGGGCATGCGCGCAAGGTAAATGTCGCGCCTCCACATGTCGTGCACCCACGCCGCGCATGTCCGCGCCGCGCAAACGCCGCGCATGTCCGCACCGCCACTGGCGAACTCATGGCCGCAAGCCCCACCAGCATGCAAAGAAATTGCAGCGCGTATCAGAATCGGGCGCAGCCTCGCCATGGGTTGCACGATGCTAAATCCTACGTCATGGGGAAAACCAGCGCATAGTGATCGTGCGGCGTGTTCGCGCTTAACAGCGGCAAACTTGCAAGCCGCACGCGCGGCGCGATTCAGTTCCTGCGTTGTCTTGCACGGGCCCGATTGTCCTATGTAGCTTGTTTAGGGGCGTGTCCTTGTGGTGAGCTTCGGCAACGCGCAAGCCAAGTGGGTGGCTTTGTTCCAGGCAGGCCAGGGGCCGCAACCAACGCAACAGCCGACGCCACCGCTATCGTATCCTCATTTTGGCTCAAACAAGCTTCGCTATTTCCCTGTGCTGCACGCGCCAGTTGTGTTTCCACTGTGGCCATTCTGCGGCGCCAATGGACGAGGTGGACGGCGCGGGCTCCGCGCGCGAGTCGGTCCACTCCTCTGGCAGCCGAGGGGGCCGAAGCCGGCTCGCTCCTGCGGCTCTCGTCGCCGAGACCGTTTGTCACCTTTGTACGGCATGCAGCGCTATCTACAAGAACTTCCACGGGTTCCCCCTGTGCCAGGATTGCTGGGACATGATACGTTCGAACCATTGGATTCTTCGCAAGAGCGGAGCGCACCTGGCCCAGGAGGACGAGGCCATGATGAGAGACGATCCTGAAGCGTGGAGGAGGAAACATCCGCCTGCAAGCGAGGGTCTCTCCATGGAGGCCGCCAGAGAGCGCGACATCCGCCAGGCCTACAATAATTCCATCGACTACAGTGTCAAAACGAAGCGCTCAGGCAAGCTGCTCCTCGAGGGCGAAGTTGGCTTGGCGAAATCCGAGTACAAGAGCGAAAAGAGGAAAGACCAATGCGCCGAGCAGGTGCCATGCGATGAGATCGATGACGAGTTCGACGCGCTGCGTGACGAGCAGAGCAAGGACTACGCCCTGATGGGGAATCGCACAGAGGACAGAAGATTGCGCGGGTTGAAGAGAGGCCCAAGCTGCGCAAATTCAGCGGTGAAGAACACCCGGAAGGTCGCGGCAAGGGCGCCAGTAGCGGGCCCCTGCGGGCACTTGAGGGCGAGGTGCCGTCGCCTGCCGTGAGCCGCCTTCCTCCCCAGCACGCTTTCCCGGAGCGTGCCTCTGGCCCCGCTCGTAGGAGAGCGGCGCGCGCAGCTGGCGGCCCAGAGGTCCCGCGTGAACCAGCTGCGACTGAAGGGCTCCTCTGGCTTCAGAAGCGCGACGACGTCGTCATTGACCTCGCGGCGATGTCCAACAAGTTCGATGGCGCATCGGGCAATTGCGAATCGATCAAGAAGCTGAAGTCGGACATGGAGACCGAGAAGGCTGACGTGGACAGCTTGCAGCAGTCGCCAGATGACGTGCTCAAGCTCGCGGACAAGCTGAGAGATGATATTGGGAAGGCCATCGGCACCGCCAGCAGTGCTAAGAAGGGCACGTTTCAAGTCGAGGTCGAACGGTGCGCTGACTTGAAGCAGCAACTCGTTGCTTTCCGCCCCGTGTTCAACGAGCCGTCGCAGACGTGCCAGCACCTCTTGGCCAATGAGCGCAGTCAGAAGCGCTCGGACTACATGACTGCGCGGCGCGGCCAGAACTAGAGGCTTCAGAAAGAGTTTCAGAGCGGTGGCTTCAACAAGAACTTCGCCAAGTACACGGCTAAACACGTCAATCAGATTGAGTTGGCCCTCGCCACGGAGGACGCGCAGTTCGACGTGAGGCCAGTTGGTGTGTTTATGAACAGTGATCGGAATCCGTACAACATCAACATGTCTGCGATTGCAATCTGGGAGGGTTCGCAGGAGTTTGCGGCAGACATTGCCAAGCATCTTGACGTCGAGGCCGTGACCAGCAAGGCCGCCAGCGTCAGGGGGCATTGCGATGATAATCCGGCTCGGCAAGGAGCCCTCGGCATGGCCGAGGGCGTGTTCATGAAGGACGTGCTGTCGAAGGTGATCGGTCACGACATCGACGACTCCGAGGGCTCGGAGGTCTGGGTCTTCGCCAACCGCAGGGGCTGTCTGCGCGAGCCGCCGCAGGCAATTCTGCTACCACGTGGGCTTCGGGATAAACCCAAAGGTACGTTCGCACATGCATTGAGCCAACACGAAGTGATGGTTTGCTTGAGGGAGGGATGCGCAGGGAGGCTGGGGAGGAGGAAGAGGGCGGAGGAAGAGGATCAGCCCGCTGGGGGGAACATGAGCTTCAGCCACTCCCTCCGAGTTATCTCAACCCCTCCCTTCCTACACCCTCTGTTGTCTGTCCGTCGCCCCTCCCCGATGCCCTCCACAAGCCGCGCTCCTCAATTATCCTTCCCCGCCTCTTCTACAGTCTACTCTTTTACTTTTCTCAACCTCCTCACCTCCTCGTTCCTGCCCCCGCCGTCCTTCCTGCCTCGCCGCCCCCTCCAGCCACCTTCTGGTTGGTAGAGCATTTGCGAGCGCGCGAACCCCTTGGGCTTTTCCAGGGGTCGCGTCCGTCTTCTATATCACGACCTCAACGGTGCATTTCATGTTGATGCCCATCGAAACGTTCTTGGCCAAGGGGATTGTTTGGTCAGAACCCACGTTCCATCTCGAGACACGCGGCGGCCGGACATTTCTCGAGACCAAATGCTCATTGTGCCGCGTGGACAAGGGGTCCGTCATATACGTGCCCAAGGGTTTTGCTCCAGTGGTTCTGCGCGCCCACAGTTCCGAGCAGCCAGCCCCTCCACCAATGGAAAGGCCCCGCAAATCGACGACTCCATCGACGCAGCCTGACGCTGCCGACATCGCCATCTTGCGTGGGGCGCCGACCTATGAGACCCAGGATCCCAAGCGCGCCATCCACGCACCGGTGACTGCTGCAGTTTTCCAGTTTAACGATGCTGTCTTCCAGCGGAAGAAGGGCGCGCCGCGCTGGGACAAGCGCGCCGAGCTCTTCTCAACCTACTTCAAGCTTGAGGCCTAAGTTGGGCCAGCATCTCAGGTCAGCTTCGCAGGGCTGTGCACCAGGTTACGGAGGGAGTATGGTGGGAGGGAAGAACAACACACAACAGACGCGTCGTTCGTTCCTGTGCACTATCCATATGCTCCATATTGAATGCCGCGCCTGCGGCCCGAGAGGCAATTCGAAGGCCTGGGCTGGCACGGGCGACAGGTTCCGATGATAATCATCGGCTTGGCGAGCGCAGCTCAAACAAACAAATCACAAACGAATGCCGCTTCTCGACCAACCATCTGTTCTGTTATGTCCTTCTCTCTTATGCTATAGCTGCGTGGCTGTGGAGGTTGTCTTGAGAAACCTGCGCGCGTCCTCGCGCCCTTCGAGGCGACCTCGCCGTTCCCTTGTTCTTCGCAGACGCGCGCGGGGGACCGCGCGCTCGGCGGGGGGCGCGGGGGCAGGCGATGCCACCTTGGAGGGCGATGGGGAGTTGCTTTACTCAAGTCGGAACCCTCACCGCCGACGCCGTCAGAGAGGGTAAGGTCGCGGGCCCCCTCGCCCCGCTTGTTCTGCAACTGCGCTGTTGTAACTCATGGGCTTAAGCGCGTTTCGGGCCCCCCCACCATGTCCACCGAGCTTCCGCCGCATTCCTCCGAACAGGGGCCTTTCTTTTTATACTATGACGGCTGACGCCGCACTCCGCCTTCGACGGACGCGCGCTCAGAAATATAGAAGAATCCGTTTCGGGCCCGGTAAACTTTTGTGGTCACGACGCCCGCGCGCGAGGTTATGCGCACGGGGCGGCGTAGATCCCCTGCAAGCTAGATCCCAACGTTCCCCCATGTGGGCTCGTTGTGCGCGTGCGCACAAGGTTGCGCCAATAGCTGCACTACACCTGCACGCGTGTTGCACTCGCGTGTTTGGCAAGGCGTATACACATACGTTTGCACAGATAATCGTACGGAACTGATCAGGAACCGCTGATCATGCGATGTGAAGTTCCCAAGGGACTCCAGGATTGACGTGAGAGTTCTCTGGCAGGCGGCGACCTGCCCCTGCAGTTGCCTCAAAGCCCCCTGGACTTACACCCTGCAAACGCTGTGGGTGGCGGAGACTGAGGCCTTACCAGCTTGCGTCGAGCAGTCGCGAGCGAAAAGCAGAGGCGGGGGCGGAGTCGTTGAAGTGTTGCGCGCCAGGATGAGGGGCGACGTTTTGGGCCACGGGCCATTCGAACCCCAATCATATGTACACCTTGGGAGCAGAGGAAAAGAGTATCGTTTGGGCCATGTGAAAAGAGAGGCGTCACCGCGAAAGGGGTGGCCGATGCGGCGAAGCGCCTGGAAGAATAGTTGACGCGAGCGGCGCGCAGCCGAAAGTTCCCGCGGCAGGGCTACACCAGCAGCGCACAGGGGACGGGGCACGTGATGAACGGACAGGAAATAGTATGCGCAGGCTGCTTGGGCCCCGGCTGCACGGCGTGTAGTTGGCAAAAGCGTACAAGTGTTTGGACACCTGCAAGAGGAAGCTCCCTGAATCCCAACTCGTCGTTGTATAGCATGCTTCGCTGTCCCACAATAGCGGTGCCCTGAAGGGAAAATCGTGCGCGCGAGGACCGCTTAACCGCTTGTGGCAACGCGCGAATGTTCGGGGCGCGGGGGAAGCATGAGGAGGAGCGGGATGCGTTCTCCTTCTAATGGTGAAAACTTTTGGGTACAAGCACTGTTTGAGGATTTGGGAGCCTCGATGGGGCACCTTGGAGCCACGGGTGGGATACATTCGGACCGAGGCATACGATCGAGGTGGGGCCGGGGAGGGCACCCTCGTGTTCTTCGCGCTTGCTGGATGTTTTGCTGCATCCTGGGGAGGGTACCCTTGGATATTCTGTGTATTTGGGATGACGGAGGGTCTCATGTTCTTGAGGCATGGTCTTCTGGCCTAGGTCCGACTGAATAGATTGAGCCTTGTTGGACAACCTGATGGACGGGTCCTGTTCTCGGACCAAGATTGGGATCTCGCTGGTTTCGTGTTGGTTTATTAATCGTTTCGCCCATTCCGCCGGCCCTCGAGCGCTCTACGGGGCCTCTTTGAAGCCTCTTGGGGGCCTCCTTGGGGCCTCCTAGGGGCCTCTTGGGGGCCTCTAACGGGGTCTCTTGGGGCTCCTTGGCGGCGTCTTGGGGCCCCCTTGGGCCTCTTGGGGGGCTCTTGGGGGCCTCTTGGGGCGGGGTAGTCGAGTGCACCCCCCTCGGAGGCCACAGTCCTCGTGAGGGGTGTCGAAAAAAGGCCCTCAAAACCATCTCTGAGTAGACCTTCCCGGGACCTTCCCTGGACCTTCCCGGGACCTTCCCGGGACCTTCCCGGGCTGCGGTCGGGGTATTTTTCGCCGGGGGACCCCCAGGGGCCGCCCCGCGCGCGCGAATTAGAATAATTATTCACCAGCTGCCGGAGATCTTAGCACGCCTCTGGCCCGTTGGGCCGGCGAATTTGGGGCGGCTGACTGGCCAAGCCCGCTATCTAAGCGTCTCCAACAACCAGAGAAAGACGCGAAAAATGCGAAAAGAAGAAAAGTGCGGAAAGTGCCACAAGTAGACAATGCGAAAAGTGCGAAAAGTATACAACAAAAACTAGAAAAATAGAAAAGTACGAAACGTGCGAAACGTGCGAAAGTTCGAAACGTGCGAAGCGTGCGAAAAATAGAGACGTGCAAACAGTGCGAAAAGTGCGAACAGTAGAAAAGTGCGAAGAGTGCGAAGAGTGCGAACAGTGCGAACATTAGAAAAGTGCGAAAAGTGTGAAAAGTGCGAAGAGTGCGAAGCGGACGAAGAGTAGAACATTGCGAAACACACGAGAAACGTAGAAACGTAGAAAAATGCGATGAGTTGAAAACCCGACGCGTTGCGAGAAATCAGAAATCATAACAGTGCGAAAAGCGCGAAACGTAGAGCAAGACACACGCGGGGAAGGGCGAACCTCTTAACAACGCGGAGCGCGAGAAATAGGTAAATCGCGAAACGCCCGAATGTTCGAACAGTTTCTTGAAAGAAGCCCGTGGGAGCGGCAGGAGGGGCAAGATGTTGAGGCGGCCGTTTTCCACTTTTCTGCTTTTCCCGCTTCTACTATTGTTGTTGCTTTTCGCGCTTCTCTTTCCCCCCCGCTTTTCAATGATGGTGCGTAATTGCTGTCGTCATCATCATAATCCTCACAATCACAATCATCATCAGTTTCAGCACTCATCGCGCCGTGACCAGCATCATCGCTTACCACTGTGCCAGGACCATCGCCATCATCACCCTCGTCACCATCATCGCTGTCATCGACAGCATCGGATTCAGCATTGTCGCCACCACACACCACACACACACAAACACACACAAACTCACCCACTCATTCGCTCACACATGCGCGCTCATCTTGGGGAGGTCTCGAGCGGGAGCTTCGTCTGTGATTAAATCGCGAGGACGTCTCAAGCGGGAGCTCCTCCCTATGGCGTCCCCGCCCCATGCTTTAATCAGTGCGGGTCATCCGATCCTTGTAGTTGTCGTCAATTCGGGCTCTTCGGGCCTGTATTTGGAAGAAGTCTCGAGTGGGAGCCTCGTTTTTGAGTGAATCGTGAGGGAGTCTCTGGCGGGAGGTCTCCGCCTGGTGTTGTTTTTTATCCGCGCGGGTCATCCGATCCTTGTAATTGTCGTCAATTTGGGCTCCTCGGGCCTGAGTGCGGGAGCCCCGTCTGTGAGTGTTTCGTGACGAAGTCTCTAGCGGGATCTTCTCCCTATGGGGTCCCCGCCTCATATTCTTTCCACGCGCAGGTCATCCGACCCCTGCAACCGTTGTCATTTCTGGGTTCTTCGGGCTTGAATCGGGACCCCCCCTCTCCTCTCCCCGAGCTCCGACCTCCTGTTGGTAATCTGACCAGCGGCTTGCTCTGATTTCATCGGCGCGCGGCGTCTGAACGGCTTGTTGCGCGCACAGGAAGAGACGGAAGAACAGGATGATGATGATGATGATGATGTTGATGATCATGATGATGAGGAGGAGGAGGATGATGAGGAGGAGGAGGAGAACGAGGACGAGGACGACTGTTGTTCGTTTCTGTCGTAGTGGTTTCCGCATTTTGCTTCTCACTTCGGCGAGGACAAAGGATGAGGATAGCAACGACGACGACGACGACGAGTATTCCTTGACATGGCCCAGGGGGTGTTCCGTGACATGCCCCACGAGGTATTCCGTGACTTGCCCGACGGGGTGCTCCGTGATATGCCCCCGCGGGTGTGACATTCTTGCGTGACAAGGGAGAGGTCGGAGGAGGATCACGAGGCGGAGGAGGAGGAGGAGGAAAGGAAAAGGAGAAGGAGGAGGACAAAGGACGAGGACAACGAGGACGGCGACGACGACAACGACGACGAGAGATATTCCGTGACATGCCCGAGGGGTGTTCCGTGACATGCCACGTGGTTTTGGCATGTTGTTTTTCATTCCAGGGAAAAACGATGGGGGAGGAAGGGAGAACGGAGATTCCGTGGCGTGTCTACCCTGCCTTTCTTTGTTCTTGGGTTTCGCGCAACAAGTTATTGATTCAGTTTGTTGTTGGCTTCCACCTCTTAAGTTTATAATGTGTTTACTGTTTTTCAAGCTTGCCCTGCATTTCGTTTTGCGATTCGCTCTTTTCGCGTTTTTCGTGCTTTTCGCACTTTCCGCACTTTTCTTCTTTTCGTGTTCGTTTGCACTTTTCGCTCTTTTCGCGCTTTTCTACTTTTCGCACTTTTCTCACTTTTCTAACATTTTACACTTTTCGCCCTTTTTCGCGCTTTTCGCACTTTTCGCACTTTTCGTACTTTTCGCACGTTTCTACTTTTCGTACTTTTCGCGCTTTTCGCACTTTTCGCACTTTTCTATTTTCTGAAACCTGATCTGCTCCTCTTGTGCTGTCAGGCTGGGCGCAGCACCTTTTTCTCGAAGCCGAGAAGCGCGCCAGGTGGCGCCGATCCCGGGCGCAGGCCGCCCGGCACAGCTGAAACCTGGGGTCCCAGGCTTGGGCCCACAGTGGTTGCGGGAGCACAGGAGAGGGGCAGAGGGAGAGCAGAGAGGAAAGGGATAGGCGGGTTGAGGCGAGCCTGGAAATCTTCACACGCCCTCAAAAGGAGACGCCGAAAACCGCCTGGCTCCTCAATCTGCGATGTCCCGCATCTCACTAGCTCTCACGAGTTTGTCCTTCTGCCTCTTCTCCGTCTTCCTCGAATCAATGGCGGTCTTGCGGCTAGCCCTCTGCACACTCTTCCTCATCTTGAACGCCGCCGCCGCCGGGTCCTGCACCAGGCTCCACTTGGCCTCCCGCAGTACCTTGTACAGGTAGACCTTGTCCACCCCTAACTTCGTCAGCACGTCAGCGATATTCTGAGAGCCATCGATCCACCTGAGATGGGTGTTCTCGCAGCGCAACCCTTCTCTGAGCAAGGCACCCTCGATCGCCATCCTCTTGTCCTTGCTCTTCGTCGAGCCCTCCTTCGTGAGGTGATCGTAGACGGACTTCGCATCCGTCGCCCAAAAGCGGGGAAGCCGCAGCACCTCCCCCTGCCAATTGAGCAAGTTCACCGAGACGTTCATCGCCTCCCTGAAAAGCACCGCCGCCCAGTCGACGGCCTCCACTGCGTCTGCCAGGTGACTGGCCTCTGCCGCCAAGGTCGAGCGGCACACTCGCTGCGTCATGCCACTCTTCCAGTCCAGCACCGCCACTGGTGCTTGATGTCCGGCCAAGATGCTGCCGGTCGTGAGGAGCACCACGTGGCCGCCACAGCTCTTGTAGCGCTCGATGTCGTCGTGCTCCGGGCCGTTCGCGTGGCCCGCGTCCACAGCCGCGCCGACCACCGCGTCGGACAGCCTCAGGTTGGCTGGGTAGACCAACGCGACCTCGGCGCCCTTCTTGGCCTCGGACACCGCCAGGTTCGCCTTCACCAGGTCCGCTCACACGGGGCCCCTCGGGCCCTCTGCAGCTCGCCCGAGAGGAAGGCCAGGTCGAGCCGACACTGTCGACCTAGCCAGCCGATCTCGCCGGAGACCCGCAGCAACTCCTTCGCCTCGTCCTCGCTCAGGTCCTCTTGCAACTGCTTCCTCCGGGCTGCTGGGATCTTGATCGGCTTGAGGGAAGTCGCGTAGTTCACCATCTTAACCACAAAACCTCTCGGATCACTCGAGAGCTCCCGGCCGCGGAAGGTGAAGGGCAGCTCGCTCCACTTCCACTGAAACGTGCCAAGGACCTTCGGCAGGAGGTCCGACAGCTGCATGTCCTTCATCCTCGCCACCAGCACGTCATCAACGTGCGAGACTGCGATGCCCTTAAGCTCCCCGTCCACGCGCTTGTAGAAGAGAGCCGGCTCCAGGCGTGACTGAAGCCAACCGTCGACCAGCAAGGCATCACGCAGCGCTAGCCAGAAGAGCCTCGCTGCATCCGCGAAGCCATAGATGGCCTTGCGGGCCCTCAACAGCTGGCCCGGGGCAAGGCCCGGTAGGCCTCCTCGGGGCTGCTCCAGGTAGACTTCGCGCTGCAAGTCCTGCCCGTTGAAGTAGGCGTTCTTGACGTCGCCCAGGGAGAGGATCATGCCCATGGCCGCCGCCAGCGTCAGGAGCAGCGCCTCCGCCAGCCGCGAGGCAGTGGGAGCGTCCCGCCTGAACATGCCCAGCAAGTGGTCGCGAAAGCCCACCACGACCAGGCGGCTCTTCGCGAGCAACGGCAGAGGGGCTCCGGCCTCATCGTACTTCCCGTCGTTCTTGTCCGTGTCCACCCAGCGCATCAAGATGATGATGTTGGCCTTGTTCGAGCGAAGCGCCTCGCTCTCGTCTGGCGGGACCGGCTCGGCTGCGTCGAAGTCCTGCCAGGAGCGCTCCTCGATCCAGGAACATCCGGCGCTGCTCCTCCGGCAGGCTGCTGAGCTTGATCTCCTTCCTCCCCGGCTTCTTCGTCAGGAAAGCGTGCTCGAAATCGTGCCGCATCAGCCCGAAAATGAACTCCTCCCTGCCGATGCCCTCCTGGATGAAGAAGGCCTCGTCCTGCTGATACGTCTCCAAACCTGCCTCCGAAAACTCATCCAGGTCATTGTCCAGCACGAACGCCGCCGAGTCCATGGGCGCCTGGAGGCTGGATCCTGCAGTCCCCTGTCGGATTGAGACAGGGACCTCATCCAGCAGGCGCCGACGCTTAGCCTCTCGCTCCCGGCGCTCCTCCGCCTCCTCTTCCTCCAGAAGGCTCCCTGGGCGCCGGTGCCGAGAGGCTCTCGGCTCGGGCTCCGAGTGCACCCCGTGGGTGTCTGGGTGCCAGCCCTCGTCATGGTCCCTCATGATCTCCTGAATCGCTGCATCGAACTCCGCCGCGTCGAAGTCCAGGTCGGGCGGCACTGGCACGTCCTCAGCCCCCACTGCTGGGGCTGGCGCCGCAGGCGGCTCAGGCGCGGCTGGCGCCGCGCGGGGAGCCTCCGGCTCGGGCGGAGCCGGGGCGGGCTGCTGCTCCTCCGGCACCTCCGCCTGTGGCCCGACGTCCATGCCACTCTCGTCGCCCTGCTCGGCGGGCTCCTGCCCCGCCGCTGCGGGGGGCTTGGGCCGACCTCGCAGGTCCACGAAGCCGCTGCCACCGCTGACGGGCGTGTCGTGCACCAGCTCCTGCTCCTGCGCAATCGATCTCCAGGCGTGGATCTCGTGGCCCGTCGCGGCGGCCAGGTGCTCCGGGCTCGCGAGCACGGTGAGGCCACGGAAGGCGAGCCACACTCCATGCCGGCCCTCATGGCCGATCACACGCGCCAGCCCCCGCCAGTTGTCTGGATGCTCAGGCCGATGCTTGACCGGCTGCGCCTGGTCGTAGAAGAGCACCCACTGGCCCACAACGAACGGCCCCCTCGTCGGCCGTATTTGTCGTAGCTCCGCTCGTCGAAGTCGATCCTACGTGTCTGTCTGGATGAAGGCCATCCTGCACTGGGTCCTGATCTCAACCTTGCGGGCGAAACGCGAGCCTGGCGTAGCCGCTGCCACCTGCTCGCCCACGCGCTCCACCTCGGCGTCGTCCGCGAGGCTCGCCGGGAGGCGGACGTCCCGGCCGAGGACCCAGAGGTAGGGGCTGAAACCGGCCCGCCAGGCCAACGTGTTCTTGGCCCTGTTGCACTCCGTCACTGCCGTCCTCATCTCCTCAAGGCCCGCCACCTGCGTGTCGTGCACCACCCTCGTGAGCATCGAAATCCAGATGCCGTCGTGACGCTCCATCTTGCCGATGTGCCACGGCGAAGCCAGAGCGGCCGAGTCCAGGCGCACGCCCTCCTGCTCCAGGTAGTCCGCGAACTCGCCTAGGAAGGACTGCGCACGGTCCACCATGATCGCCTCCTCCGGCTGGCCAGCCCAGGAGACCCAGCAGAGCTCGTAGAACTTCCTGACCTCCGAGGCCTTGGGATTCTTGTGAGTATCCTCCAGCAGGCAGACCACGTGGAAGTTCGTCCCCATGCACATGATGCCCATGAACTCCCAGTTGTTGCCGGCGCTGTCGACGTTCTCGAAGCAGTCCATCGCGAGCAGCACGTTAAACTCGTCGACCCTCGGGAGCTGGCTCGGGAGCGGGATGCTGGGTCGCTGCACTCGCCGGCAGCTCTCGCAGACGAAGAGCCTCGCCGCCTTCAGCGCCAGCGCCATCGCCTTGCCCAGGCGCAGTGCCCTGAGCAGCGCCGGCCGCGAGGGGTGCCCGAGGTTCACGTGCACCCTCTCGATCGCCCTCTTGACTGCCCTCGGCAGCAGCTCCCAGCGTCGCTTCCTCTCCCGCGAGGCGTCCCGCTGCTGTGCAGCAGCCGGCCCCTCGGGCAGGTCGCCACGCTCGTAGCCCGCGAAATAGAAGACCACCACGTCGTTCTCGAGCAAGTGCCGCGGCAACCAGCGCCGCCGTGCCTGCAGGGACTGCTGCGACCAGTCCTCGAAGCCTTGCCTGAAGAGCTGGTCGCCCTTGAGCACGGTGACCATCCTGAGCGGGGCGTCCGCGGCGTGCAGCTGCGGCTGCACCGTCTGGAGCCGCTGACCTCCGCGTCTCGCCTTCACCATCTTCAGCGGCTCGCTGATGACTCCTCCCAGCTCCTCCAGGAATAGTTCCGAGCCCCAAATGATCGTCTCGATATCATCGCCCATCTTCTCCAGCAGCCTCCTGTGCCAGCTCCGGAACGTGTCCAGCTCAGCGCACAGCTCCACCGTCAACAGCTCGAACTCGCCGTGCTGCGTACGCCGTCCCCGGCGGAAGCCCAGCGGGCGTCCACCAGGAGGCACGCCGCGCTCGCGGCGAGCAGGCGCTCGGCCGCGCCTGGGCCCAGCGAGCACCTCGGCCGGTGCCTCTGGGGCCTCCGCCGCCGCCTCGGCAGGCGGCACGTCCTCTCCGAGAGGCGGGCCCTCCTGGTGTTCCTCCTCTGGCGCGGGCTCTCCCCGCGGCGGGCTCCGCGATCGCGAGCGCTCGCGGGGGAAAGCATCCTCCACCAGGAAGGCCGCATCCATGACCAGCGAGCTGCGGTAGTCGATCTGCATCTGCTGGAACACGCCGCGACAGAAGGCCTTCGCGAGTCCCACGGGGTAGGCCGCCGCCTGCTGCGTCCGGTAGCCACCCGAGTTCTTCCCGAGCAACTGCTGGTGGGCGCCGGGCGGAAATGTACAGCGCTTGCTCAGGTGGTTCGCCACCGCCGCGCTGTTCGTGAGCCACCCCGTCGGCTTCTTGATCGGCTTGCCCGTGTCCTTGTCACAGGCTCCGTAGGCACATTGATCTCCACGCACAAACACAACACCTTCCAGATCCCACAAACGCATCAGGATTCCATCATACTCCCAAGAAAGTGCTGTCAGCGGCTGCTCTGTCAAGAAATACCGTCCTCTCTCATGCACACATCGAGATACCCGCCGAACAAGCAAAAGATAACGGCGGGCACTCCTGCGGACTCTATCCCAGTCGATGAGCTTGTTCATGTTGGTCATCAGAGACCACGGATGACAGGGAAAAGCCAACACTGTGATGTAAGGCCAGTGCAGGTCGAGGATTCGGTAGAGCAAGGCCCGTCCAGGGCCCTTGAGCAGGTCGTAGTCGGGGGAGTGGTCCACATCCAGCGGCTGCGACTGCATCCAACCGTACTCCTTCGCGCCGTAGCGCGTCAGGATGTGCTCGCCACCGAACGGCTCAAACACCACCGTCGTCTGGAAATCGGCTGTCACGAAACGCTCCGCCTCGAACCTCGGTCGAAGCAGCTCTCCTCGTAGGCGTCGATCCTCTCCGCGAAGCTCCCGCCAGGTGGACTTGAGCCTCTTCCGAGTCGCCTTGGACAGGATCCCTGTCGCATCGGTGGCCAGCACGCCCCGATCCTTCGACAGGAAGGCGTGGCCGGTCTCCTCCTCGACCTGGATCTCCTCGCCGTCGGACTCCTCGAAGGCCGACTCCTTCAGCGCCTGCGCGAAGAAGAACTCCGAGTCCCGGTTCTCCGAGACCGCCGTCGCTGGCCCCGAACTCGAAGTCACTGCCGATCGGTGACCATCATCACCCCAATCATCGAGCCGAACTGCCAAGTGACCGCCCACCTTGAACAGCTGCACGTCCACCGCGAGCGTCTGCAGCTCCATCCGCATCTCCTTCAGGTGGAGCACGGCACCCAGCGCCTCCTGCGACGCCAGGCTGACCAGGAGCGGGGTGTCGCAGTCCTCCATCTCCGTGCTGAAGATCACCCCGTGGCGGCCGCCGAGGGCGACCGGAATCTCGACCACGCGCCCCTCCTGCCTCTTGCCGAAGGCCGATGAGAAGCTCCTCCAGCGGTCCGTCATCTTGATCTCCAGGCCACGGGGGTGCAAGCACCTCTTCTCGAACAACTCCCGCCAGCGCTTGCCGTGCATGCATCTCGTGCAACCGGTGTCGATGAGCGCCACTGGTACGTCAGACGAGTCACTGTCTTCACTCACCATAAGCACCATCTCCAAAGATCCTTCCCTGGGTACGGGGCGCACGTGGCGCCCATGAGGGGCCCCTCTGGGCCCCGGAGTGGAGTGTGCTCAGGCCGAAGACGGCGGGGGCCGCGCCTCGCGCAGCCGCTGCTCGCCCTCGTTGTAGTTCAGCGTGCCCTTGCAGTCCGGGAACTGGCTGCATCCGAAGAACCAGCCACCAGTCCGATGGTTCTGACGAGCCACCAGAGCCTTAGAGCACTTCAGGCACGGCAGCACCTCGTCGTCCTTCACCGTCGGAGGGGCCGTGCTGAAGCTGTCACTGACCACACTCGTGCTGTCGCCGACGTCGCTGCCCACGAGCTTGAAGGAGCCGAGGTCGGAGCCACGGTCCGAGCTGACCAGGAAGGCAGAGTCATACTCCACGTCGTCCAGCACGAAGAGGGTCGCATCCCTCCGCTTCTTGGCGCTGGTGCTGCTTGGTGGGTGCGGGCTGCTGCCTGAGGCCGATGAGCTGCTCCAGGCCGGGCGCGAGAGCGCCGCTGCTCGCCCGCGAGGGTCTGCTCGGCTCTTCGGCTTTGCTGACGGCTTCGGCTTCTTCGGACCCATGGGGCACTCCGGGTCCCCGGCCCAGTGGCCGAGCTTGCCGCACGCCCCGCAGTGCGTGCGCTGCTTGTCCTTCGCGATCTCCGCCTTGCGCTCCTCGAAGGTCAAGGTCCCCTCGGCCTTGAAGAAGCCACGCTTCCTCTGGAGGTCCCGGACCTTGGCCCGGGCGGTGTCGTAGGCGGCGTACGCGTTGTTGATCGCCTCGTCCTGACTCGCGCCGGCGTCGCTGGCGAAGTCCTCCTCCGCGTCGCCGTCCTCGTAGGCCTCGTAGACCTCGTCGTCGTAGTCCTCGGACTGCTCCTCCTCCTCGTCGTCGACGTCGTCCGTCTCGGTGTAGTACGCCCCCGGTTGCCTCTTGGACTTGTCCTTGCTTTTGCCTCCGCCCTTCGGGCGCCCAGCTGGGTGAGGCGGCGGCGGCCGGGGGGTCTTCTCCTGCAGGTGGAGGTCATGGTAGTTCGTCTTCAACGTGTTCTCGAAAGCCTTCGTCTCGTACTTGTTGTCCGCCACCATCGTGACCAACCTCTTGTGGTCGTCCGTCAGCATCGCCCCCTCGAGGAGGAAGTACGCATAGAGATCGTCGCTGAGCTTCGTCCCTGTGTCGAGCTCCGTCAGCTCCTTGTACTTGTTGTGGAAGGTCCTCAAGTACTCCACGATCTCTTGGCCGCGCTTGCGGCGAGACCTCTTGAAGAAATCGTCGAACTTCTGCTGTTTGCGTACCACTGCCACTTTGTCCAGACCGTCGAGAGCCTCGATGATCTTCTGGTGCGAGCCGTCCTGCGTGAGCGCCGTCATGTCGTCCAGGAGAGGCTCCACCGCCTTCCACCCTCGGCCTGTGAGGTCTCGCGTCAGGCGCAAGCCCAAGTTCGCTCGCTTCTCCCTGCCGGCCTCCGTCGTGCTCGACTGCGTGCTGTACTCAACCATCACTCTCATTCGATACTCTCGTAGAAGAGCTATGTTCTCACCGTCCCAGTGCGGTATGCCCTCTTTGTCGACAAAGAGCTCCTCTGCGGACTCGTCTGTCATCCGGGCCATCTTCGCCGCCGTAGATCGAAAACCTTGCTCCGCGACCAGTCTGAAACCTGATCTGCTCCTCTTGTGCTGTCAGGCTGGGCGCAGCACCTTTTTCTCGAAGCCGAGAAGCGCGCCAGGTGGCGCCGATCCCGGGCGCAGGCCGCCCGGCACAGCTGAAACCTGGGGCCCCAGGCTGGGCCCACAGTGGTTGCGGGAGCACGGGAGAGGGGCAGAGGGAGAGCAGAGAGGAAAGGGATAGGCGGGTTGAGGCGAGCCTGGAAATCTTCACATATTTTTCGCGGCGTTCTCCGCTTATTCAGACCCGGATCTAAGAGCAGCACAGCCGACTGGGGCCTCGGAGAGTCCTCTCGTAGTCATATATGGCATGAACGGAACGAGTCCCCAGCCTCGAAGGGCGGCCTCGGGGTAAGAACCGGCCGCAGATGTGACATGATGGTGATGATGATGATGATGATGATGATGATGATGATGATGATGATGATGATGATGATGATGATGATGATGATGATGACGATGACGATGACGATGACGACGATGATGATGATGATGATGATGATGATGATGATGATGATGATGATGATGATGATGATGATGATGATGATGATGATGATGATGATGATGGCATGCGTGACTTTAAGATGATGATGCTGCGCAGCCCAGGTATCCTCTCAGGGCCTCTTGGGGGCCTCTTTGGGGCAATCACTGGCGGTGTGGGGCTGTGAAGCTTTCCTGGGCGCCGCCTGGGGCCCTCTTGGAGGAGGCTTGTTGGAGGCGTCCTTGTGAGACTCCTGGAGCCGCCGGGGGGCGGCCCCCAGCGGATGAGTTTTGAGGCCATGGCTTTTGCTAGCGGGACAGCAGCAGGGACGCAGAGAACGTCCACGGCAGCGGATAAGACAACAGGCACGGTCAAAGACGGGGTTGCAGTGATGTTTTCACAGCCTTGTGCCCCATGGCGCCGTGCGATCACCTCCTCCTCCTCTTCCTCCTCCTCCTTCTCCTCAGAGCCCTGTTCCCTACGCAGGTAGCTGAACACCACCGCAAGGTCTGTCTTCAAGCCCTACGCCAATGCAACTCGGCAGAGACTGGTGGAGAGGATTATAATCAAGCCCTGCGCCAATGCCCCCTCCCCTTATGTCCAATCTTGCTCGCCTCCTCCTCGCCCTCTACCTGTCCCGAGGCAAGGGCGTGCTCGGCTGCAAGAAGGCGAGGGCCGAGCAGGACCGAGTACTTTGCCTCAATATGCTTCTGCTCAGCTGGAGAAGCATTGTGCAGTCATACAAACTGGCGGGGGGCCTAATCTGGGGTGCAGCAGGATAGTTCGTTACCGCTGAAATTAGAGCTCGGGTGCCGAAAGGCATGCCCCCCCCCCCATGCCTAAGCAGGCTTGCTTACGATTTGCGAGGCAGAACCTTGCCTTTTCCTTCCTCTTGCCTATCCCCCCTTACACGATGATAGCCCAAGCAGGCGACCTTCGACTTGACAATGAAACTGGCCTCGGGCAGCCATACCAAGCAGTGTTCATGCGTGTCTGGCGTTGTTGAAATTAGAGTTGTTATATTTCTTCGGCGCAGCCCAGCAAGCCCAGTGGTGCCGAGTGGTGTAAGTTTCCCACCCTCAGCCCAGCTGGGCATTCCCCAACACGTTGTGGTCAGATCTGCCCAGCACTACTCCGTGCCCAACACTACTCAGCGTTCTATCCACTTCTCACGTGGCAGTTCGCGTAACTTTTGCACTGTTGCGCGTTGCGGTTATCACACCTGCTATGTTGTTGCTTGTTGTGCTGTGCAACTCCAGGACCCCCGTTAATACGTTCTAAGCAACGCCACGTGCTGTCTAGCATTATTCAGTGTTGGCCTCCCATGAGCCTCCCACAAGTCAGCCGGTCCTTCAGTTGGAGCTGTCGTCTTACATCGCAATTTTGTTTGGCGAAGTCCACCAGTGAAACGCCATGTTCGATTGATGCTCCGACCGCAACCCGGGATGCCGTCAAATAGGATATGCCATCGTTCGTCACCGTTCCGTTGCCTTGTGCTCCTGCGGGGCAGAGTTGGGGCTCACTTCGGTCGTCTTGGCGCTCTCTTGGCCCTTCGCAGGATTCTCGTGAGCCATGCTCGTGCGGGCCGTCTGGGCTGCCTGTCGGGGCGGTCGTTGGACGATCTTTGGGCACCCCTAGGGGCCGTCTTGGGATTTGCTGTCTTGTGTTCCTCTGGAGGCCCTCTTGGGCCAGCGCGGGGCTCTCTTGGGGCCGCTTCGGGCCATCCAGAGGCCCTCTTGTTTGGGGCTCTTAGCAGAGCCTTTTGGGGGTGTTCGAAGGCCGCACATGGAGAGCGAGATGCGACGCGTGGAAAGATGAGACCTGTTGAATACGCAACGGGAAAGAATGGGTCTGGCGTCTCGAGGCACTCTTGGAGAGTTTTTGGGTGGTGTCTTGGAACCTCTTTGAAGGCCTCTTACAGTGGACACCCATGCCAAGAGTCTCCCTACTTGCCTCCAGGGTGCCCTGGGTTTCTTGGGTGTCGATGGTTTTGCTATGGGAAGCGTGACGTTCCCACACCAAACATCAGTGGACGTCCTGGGGTTTCAGGATTGGGTTTTTTGTGGAAGCTTGTGGTCGAGCTCCTACTTTAGGACCTATTTGGCGCTTCTTAGGGGATGCTGCGTGCCTCCTGAGGCAGTGTTGGGCCATCTTGGCGGCCCTGTGTGGCCTGCCTGGACCGTCCTGGAAGCCTTGGATAGCCTCGAAACGCCCAGGGACGCGTCGGGCCGCCCAGGATGCTTCGGGAGTTTTGGGCGAAACATGCAGCCTTGAGAGGCAAGGGGAGGTGCGGGGGGAGTGGGGTGGTAGAAGGTTGCAGTAATCCTGCCAGTCAGGAATAGGTATAACCTGACCGAGGTATAAGATCGAGGTCGGTTCGGGGAGGGTGCCCTAATGTTCGTCGTGCTTGTTGAATGTTCTTGTGCATCCTGGGGGTGGGTACCCTCGAATGTTCTTCATGTTGGCCGGTGGAGGTTCTCAGATTCTTGACGGATGTGTTTCTGTCCTAGGTCCGATTGCAGGAATAACAGTGCCATAGGGTATGGTTGCGAATCTAGTAGGAGCGAGCAGCGATCAATCAGATAAGCGAAGGCACAACTCATATAATGATATCGGAGTGCAGCTCAGCATAGGGGTCAGCTTAGTCCAGCACGGTTTATACGACCCGAGCCCCGCGTGTAGGTGGGCACAGCTAAAATCGGCGCGACATGCCACGACTGAATATGATAGCAAACTAGGCTAGCTAGGCGATGCGATGGAGCTGAGTTCGCCCAAGATTTGTGCAGCATGTCCAACCACTGCTTGCCCCTCGGCTGAGGACGCTAGCGACACTCAATGTAAAATCAGCAGAGCTTCTGGCCCCCCTGTTAATTGTTCATTATATTAACCCCAGGAAGCATTTAAGAACCCCCCCCCCCCTTCCGGCAAATCGATAACCCTTCCGCACCCTGGAAGCGTTACCTGGCACCAGGAGCCCTCCTCCTCCTCCTCCTCCTCATCCTCCTCCTCCTCCTCTCCTCCACCCACGAACTTCCTCCTGCCCCCTCCTCCTCCTCCTCCTCCTCCTCCTCCTCCTCCTCCTCCTCCTCCTCCTCCCGCGCCCCCTCCTTCCCTCGGGGCCAGGCCTCCGCGAATTTGTTGTGTGTCCGGGTGCTAAACCTATCGTGCGGTTATTTCGGCCCCTCGGAATATCGAATAAAAATGCGGTGCTAAGATATCGCCGGGGGGGTTCTTAAATGCTTCCTGGGGTTAGGTGCGCGACGTCGTGCCTTGACGTGTTCGTATGTTCATGCATCATGTGTTGGTGCCCTGGTGCCAAGCTGCACCATGTCTTGATCGATTGACGGTTTTGTGTACGTATGGTGCGTTGTCTTGATGCCATCGTGCCTCGATGCCTCACGGAGCGCCTACATGCCGGCCTCCGCCTCCCCCTCAGCCTACTCAGGGATGGTGACGTAAAAGCCTCGGGACATCCGATCTGGGAGAGGCGGAGCGTCAGGGCCCTGGACCCTGGAGCTGCTGTTGATGAGGAGCGGAGGAGGAGGCGGAGGAGGAGGCGGAGGAGGAGGAGGAGGAGGAGGAGGAGGGGAGGAGCAGGAGGAGCTGGAGGAGCTGGAGGAGGAGAAACAGGAGGACCAGGAGGAGGACCGCCCCAGCCCCAGCCCCTGCCAGGTCGTTGCGGACCTCAAGCAGTACCGCGAGCAGATGAACCAGCGGTCTGTCAGCACGCAGGCGCGGTCGTGAGTGGTGACCCTGGGCGCCCCGCGCCCGGCGCACGCCCCGGCCTGGCACCAGGCGCGGGCGCCAGCGGCCCTGGGGCCGGCCCGCGGAGCGTGCCCCCGCCGCGGCTGCAAAGCGAGCGCCCAGCCGCGCCTCTGCCTCGCGCTGGCCTCCACATCCTCGCTCGCCCGCCCCCCGCCGCCCGCCTCCGCGCAGGGCGCTCGCCACCCTGGCCACC
Organism: Prorocentrum cordatum; assembly: GCA_963575745.1. NCBI lineage: Eukaryota > Dinophyceae > Prorocentrales > Prorocentraceae > Prorocentrum > Prorocentrum cordatum. The sequence continues at coordinate 103,154 of CAUYUJ010021452.1, forward strand.
CCTGCTGCAGTCAACCCGCATGGCAAGGAGGGGCAACCTTCCCAGCGGTACCCTTGCATGCTTCCCCGTCGGTCCATCCCGGGCGACTTTCGTGGGTTTGAGCCCCGCTCGAAAAGCTTCGAAATGGGCATCCGGGGCCCTTGCATCCTTGTCGCGCATCCTCTGCCAGCGCCCTCTGCGGCCGGCGCTGCCCTCTGCGGGCGCTGCCCTCTGCTTCTGCCTCTGCTCTTCTCGACCCTTCTCCGAGCGCCTCTGGCGATCCGCCGCGACGCTTCTTCGACATGGGCTGGGCCTGCCTGACTCGCACGTCCCCCGGGGCAGGGCCGCCTACGATCCGACTCGGTGCGAGTCGATTCGCCGGCTGCAGCCGCGATTCCGCTGCGACGCGATGCGGCTCGATTCGCCGACCTTGACCGGGGCCAGCCGGAGCCCAGCGCAGCGCTCCGATTTCGATTCGCTTCGGGACGGTTCGCTGGCGACTCGATGCGTTTTTCTAATTGATTCGATCCGATGTCGCGCTTCGATCCAGCTCAGGCCTGCCCCTTCCATGCGCGCCCTGCCCCTCGCATTCCGTCCTCTCCGGCCACGGGCAGTTCGCAAAACCAACAGGGCGAGAATTAGAGAACGGCAAAAACATGTATTTTGCCTCTGGAGGCCCTCCCGTGGCTCCTCTTGGAGCCCCCGTGCCCCGAGGGCCATCTCGGAGGCCTCTTGCGGCGTTTTGGGGCCATCTTTTGGCCTTTTTCGAGCCTTCTTGGGCCCACCTTGGAGGCATTGGAGCCGACCTCGAGGACATCAGGGAACGTCGTGGGCCGTCTTGGAGGCCACCTTGTAGACGAATGTTCTTGCCTTTCTGTGCTGTTCCGGGCTCGTCGCGGGCCTGGCGGAACGTGCCGTAGGCGAGTGAAAATCGTTCGCAAAACAAGGCGGGCCCTACGACGTCGGTGAGACGTCTCCTAACGCCCGGCCGAGGCTTCAGGGCTTCTAGTCTGACCTGACGCTTTGGGAACGAGAGCCTGCTTAGCTCACGTCTGCCAGGTATCGGCAGTCCGCGGGAATCCCCGGGGGCTCCCGCTCGGGACCAATGTGCCCGGCCGTGTTCGGGATGCCTTTGCCGACGCGCTGTTCTTTTCAGGGCGCATGTGGAGCCTGCAGATAGGCCGGGGCGCAGCGCTGTGTGCCCCCTCCCCGACTTCAATGGGAGGTGTCAGGGGGGACATGATACAGTGAGCGGCTTGAATAAGGAACGCTTACTTTTCAAAAGGGGCTCGGGCGTGTCTTAGGTTTACACTCGTTATTGATCGATCGTTATGCGTTATTTATCATCTATCGCTCCTTAAGCGGTACTTTTTGCATACAAGAAGCTTCGTTCCTTAATTTATCTTGCCGTAGGTCAGGCCGATGACTGTACCAGCGCTGTGCTCCATCGCCTTTCGGTTCAAGAAGCGTTCGCCCTATTTCGTCGGCGCCTAGACACAGGCGTCCTATCTGAGAGGAAACAGGTCCGTCCCTTTTTGTTCACCCAACCACTTACATCAGATCCACTACCATTCTTTGATATTGCCGCGATGTATTATATGAGGTTACCACGTTATTTTCGACTCTTGGGGGCCTCCTACCCGTCTTAGAGGTCATCTTGGGGTGGTGGGTTCCAAATGTTAGTTCAAGTTTTCCCTCTGGTCTCCGTCTTATGACAGTGATTGGCCTTTTTCCGGCTGCTTTTGTGGGATTGGGTGATGCTCTGGGCAGGTTACAAAGCATCTTTTGTCGTTTTGACCATTGTCAGCGCCGAAAAGGCAGTGCTATTATACGAAATTCGCTCAAAAGCTTTCGCGCTATTCATTGATGTTCGTTTGTAGGTTTGGCCACCATGGTCTCCGAGATGGCCCCACAGATCCCCCCAAATGTGTGCCAGCGCTGGCCCCCGAGACCATCTTAGAGCATGCTCGAGCATTACCCTCCCGGGCACGCTCCCGATGACCCTGAGCAGGTCACGCCACGCACCGGAAGAGCACCCAGGAACGCCCAAGAGCGCCTGGAGCAGAGGGGTCGGGGCTTCTGGAAGACCGTGCACAATATTCGACACAGAGCTAGAAGGGACCTGGCTGGGGACACTCCACTCTGCCTCGCGGCGCCGTGGCGAATCTAATGCGATGCCTTTCCATACATTGCAATGCGCCATGCTGATCGATGTTGCTTGTACGCAGTGGTGGCAATCCATGCTGTGCCAGGCTGTGTCATGCGGTGCGCTGTTACGCTTCACTTGGAAGTGTTAGCTCTTCGCGCATCCTCTCCAGCCCATCCAGAAGCGATTCCCAGTCGAGTTGCCTTGATCAGGGAAGTGTATGAGCATGCAATTGAACACAGATGGGGGTTAGCAATATCTCATGGCACCTAGGGTCATACTGCAACACCCGCGGTGTTGAATAATTTTGTCTAAGAGCCTACTGGGGGGGGGCCAAACATAACTGCCCTTCTGGGCCCGACAGATCTCGTGTACCTTCTTGTGACGCTCTTGGAGCGCTCTTGGGTTGCTGTGGGACCGTCGTGTTGCCCGACTTGGCCTTTGTCGGGGCTCGCATGTGCGATCGGAGAGCAATCATGATGCCACAGAAGCGAATCGGAAGCATAACGGCGAGACGACATCATCAATGGAAACGCACCAGGGTGGTGCAAGAGTTCTGCCTCTCGGATGTATCCTGTGCTGGTGTCGTGGCCACGTGAGGCAGTTCGGAGCAGCCTTGGGCTTTTGGTGTAGGCATGATGGATGTCGTGCTGAGCCATCATGTGCCATCTTGGAGTCTGTATTGTGCGTTCTGGGGCCATCTTGGAGCCATCTTGGGCCCCCCCTCCTCTCGCAGGTCCCTCTGTCGCATAGGCCTCTTGGTTGCTCAAGGTGGACTCAGATGGCGTCAATAGGTCACCACCTTTGCCGCAGAGGACGCAAATACGTGCCCAAGGCAGCCAACCACGCCCTCTATGAGGTCCAGAGAGGCCTAACTATGGCTCCACGAGAGAGCAGTCGCACCCCAAGAAAACCGGAGCCCGCCCAGGCTCCTTCCAGCCAGGACACGCTCGCGATATTGCTCGCCCTCTCAAGGAGGAGGCGGTTTCAGTCCCTCGCTGATCAGATCCAGTATGCTCTGGGCAGGTGAGGTTGGCGATTCGGTGGACGTCGTACCGCGCCTTGCGTACAGACGAGGCCTGCCACGGAACCTACAGGACCAGCACTGGCCGCCTGGCGCGGCAGCAAGACACTTTGACACAGCTCTCGCTGGCCATGGGGGGGGCGATCACAGTCCGAGCCTCTTGCTTCCCTTGACCCTGGCCGCGCAGGTCATGAAGGCCACAATCGCCCAGTACAACGCGGAGGCACTGCTGACGCAGCGCGAGCACGTCTCGCGAGAGATCCGCGAGGCGCGCGCGGGGGCACGCCCGCTGTTGGCCGCCGCCCGCGCGTCGCCACCGCCCCCCGCGGCCTCGGCGGCCCCCCCCTAGGCAGGTGGCCGGCGTGCCTGTGCGCGCCTACTCCTCAGGGTTGGGTTTGGCTGCTCGTTCTGGCAGGGGGGTGCAGGAACGCAGGTAGAGCAACACGAAACACACCACGAACACAACAACTCGTGGGCGCACGGGTCCAAGTCCCGCACGGGGTGTGCCCGATTTCGTTTTTTTTGCTTTGTTTGTTCCGCAGTTTGGCGATGGTTTCGCCAGTGGATGTAGCGGTCTTCAGACGAGATGCTCGCGTGGTGTGACGTGCGTGCAGTCTGGATGAGCATTCGCGTATGAAAACGAGGTCCAGCCCTGCCCCAAGGAATTCCGAGGGGGGGTCCGTAGCCATTTTGGCTCAAGTCTGGCTCAAGCAGGCTGGCACCACAAGCTGCGCACAGCCGGCGCCGCCGCCGCAGGCCTTCTCCCTGCCCCCATGGCTGGCCGCACCCGCATCTACGTTGTGGCGGTCGCTGGCGCGGAGCTGGAGCAGCGAGCGGTCTCAGAGGAGAGACCCACGGGTATCGTCGTCGCGCTGCGGGAGCACTCGACGAGCGCCACGGAAGAGAGCAGCAGCTGCGCTTCCGCGGACGACAGCAGCGAGGGGTCGGCGCCAGAGCGCTTCTCTCTTCGGCACCTGGGCGAGGGCCCGGGAGGCCCCGGGGATCGCCTCCACCGGCAGTGGAGCGACTGCAGCTCCAGCACCGCGTACGAGTCCGACCCGCCCCCGTCACGGGGCAAGCAGGAGCTGCGGAACCGCACCAGCCGACGGCGGGCGCTGCGCATCGCCGCGAAGCTCCGGCGCCGCGCCGATGCGTGCCTCGCCGGCCGCGGCGGCGGCGGCGCCGAGACCGCCGAGCCCCCCGAGGGCGGCGCCGCCGCCCCGGCCAGCCAGCGGGCCACCGCCGGCGGGGCCTCGTGCTCGGGGCAGGCGCCCGCCGCCCGGGAGGGCGGCGCGCCGCCGCGGCTGGCGCGCCGCGGGGCCGCCGCGAGGCCCGCCGCTCCGCCGGCGCCGCCGCTCGGCCGCGCGGGGGCGTCGGCCGGCGACGCGGGGAGCTGCCGGGAGGTCGCGGCGGCCGCCGCGGCGGTCGCCCCGCCGCGCTGCGGCGCCCCGCAGCAGCAGGCGTGCGTGCGGCGGTGGGAAGCGGAGATTTGGCTCTCGGTCTGAGTCTGGCGCCCGCGCCCTGGTCCCCAGGCCCCCCCGCGGGGAAGGAGCAAAAATAGGACGACGGGAGGTTTTCCCATGTGCGGAGAAACCTAACGCCATGATGTTTTCTTCGCCCGAGGGGGTTTGGGCCAGGGGATAATTATCACGGCCCGGCGCCAGGAGACCTCCCAGATTCTATAGGCTTACGCCACACCCGCCGACCCCTAGTTAAGCTACTGCGCCTCCAGGACTGCATTTCACGAGGCTTGTCCGAATCATGACACGGCGCTGGACATCGTTCCTGTTGCTTCGTTGCTGTTATCGTGCCTCCTGGTGCTCCTTTGTTGCCCTTTGGTGGCATCTTGGCCTTCTGCAGGCCATATCCGGCCGCCTCGAGGCATCTTGGGCCAAGTTTTGGGGCCTCTTGGGGGCTTCCTGGGGGCTTCTTGGAGGCCTTTGAGGTTCTTTTGGGGGTCCCTCGGGGCCTCTTGGGCTGTTCTTTGGGCACGCTGGGGACGTCTTGGGGCCGAGGCTCGAAAAGGTGCCCTCTGGGCTCCGTCTTGGAGCCGTCTGAGGGCCCTCTTGGGCTGTCTTGGGAGCTTCGGGGGCTGGTGTTGGCCCCTCTTCGGCCCTTCTTGGGGGCCCCTTTGGCCGTCTGGGGGCGATATTGAAGGTTTCTTTGCCCGTCTGGGACCCGAAGGCCCCAGTGGCAGGGTCCGCATGCCTCCCCATTACCAATTTCGGCACACCCCTCACACGTTTCGTGGCCCCATAGGGAGCTCCACCGAAGGCCCCAGTGGCAGGGTCCGCATGCCCCCCCACCACCCATTTCGGCACACCCCTCACACGTTTCGTGGCCCCATAGGGAGCTCCACCGAAGGCCCCAGTGGCAGGTCATGCCTCCCCACCACCCATTTCGGCACACCCCTCACACGTTTCGTGGCCCCATAGGGAGCTCCACCGAAGGCCCCAGTGGCAGGGTCCGCATGCCTCCCCACCACCAATTTCGGCACACCCCTCACACGTTTCGTGGCCCCATAGGGAGCTCCACCGAAGGCCCCAGTGGCAGGGTCCGCATGCTTCCCCACCACCAATTTCGGCACACCCCTCACACGTTTCGTGGCCCCATAGGGAGCTCCACCGAAGGCCCCAGTGGCAGGGTCCGCATGCCTCCCCACCACCCATTTCGGCACACCCCTCACACGTTTCGTGGCCCCATAGGGAGCTCCACCGAAGGCCCCAGTGGCAGGGTCGCATGCCTCCCCACCACCCATTCGGCACACCCCTCACACGTTTCGTGGCCCCATAGGGAGCTCCACCGAAGGCCCCAGTGGCAGGGTCCGCATGCCTCCCCACCACCCATTTCGGCACACCCCTCACACGTTTCGTGGCCCCATAGGGAGCTCCACCGAAGGCCCCAGATGCCTCCCCACCACCCATTCGGCACACCAGTGGCTTCGCATGGGAGGCGGCGAAGGCCCCAGTGGCAGGGTTCGCATGCCTCCCCACCACCCATTTCGGCACTCCCCAACACCCATTTCGGCACACCCCTCACACGTTTCGTGGCCCCATAGGGATCTCCACCGAAGGTCGGGGGGAGCTTGAGACTCTGGTGACACATGCGTTGGCACGTCTGGGTGGCTATCGGGTGGCTGGAACCGTTGGGGTAATCCGTGGAGAATGGGCTGTGGAAGTGGCTTCTGAGGGCCCTGCCACTCCATCTCACGGTCCAAATCCACCTCTTCCTGCGTGCCCAGTAACAGGTCTCATGATGCGATGATGATACTGATGTGTTGGCTCGCCCCAGTGAGCTCTCCTCCTCCGCCCACCACCTCCTGCCCGCGCTGCCCTGTGCCTCGTCCATGCAGTGGCGCTGTGCCTATGAGAAGAAGGGCCTAGTTTGCGTGCCCCCTCCTTCGTCTCATATCCGTGCGGTACTCGCAGCTGCATATGGTTGGGTCCTTCGCCAGGCTAATTTTTCGAAGAGAATGGGGCGATTTTTGCTTCTTGGGGCCCTCTTTGGGCGCATATTGGGGGCCTTTCGGTACGTCTTGGCAGCTTCGGAGGCCGCCCGGAGTCCATCGTGGGCGTCCAGGGCGATATTTTGGCGATTCGTGGCCCCCTGGGACCGTCTGGGGAGCGTTTTGGTGCCTTCTTCGCCAGTTTTGGAGCTCTCCGCTCCCCCGCGGCGGGTTCGGTCCGGGGTCCGGCTGTGCGAGGGGGGGCGGTCGAATTGCCGGTTTGGGGTCCCTGGGGAGGGGAGTGTGGCTTAGGCGCGGCCGGACCAAATGACTCCCTTCCGGGCGGCCGGTGGCCCGCGGTGTCCCGCCGTTGTCCCGCTGGTGTCCCGTCGGTTCTCCTGTGGCTGAGGCGCGGCCGGACCAAATGTTTCCCTTCCGGGGTGCCGGAGGCGCGCGGTGTCCCGCCGGTGTCCCGCTAGTGTCCCGTCGGTGTCCCGTCGGTGTCCCGATGATGATGTGGATGGTTATGATGATGATGATGATGGTGGTGATGATGATGATGTTGATGATGATGATGATGATGGTGATGATGGTGATGATGATGATGATGTTGATGATGGCGGTGATGATGATGATGATGTTGATGTTGATGGTGATGATGATGTCGATTGTGATAACGATTATGATATCCATAGTGGCACCGAATGTGAGATCGATTGTGAGATCGATAGTGAGATCGATTGTGAGATCGATAGTCAGATTGCTTGCGAGCTGATGACGGTGATGATGGTGATGATGGTGGTGATGATGATGACGTTGATGATGTTGATGATGATGGTGTCCCGATGACGATGATGTTGATGATGATGTAGATGATGATGATGTTGATGATGATGGTGTCCCGATGATTATGATGATGATGATGACGTTGATGATGCTGATGTCGATGATGATGTTGATGACGATGATGATGATTATTATTATGTTGGTGATGATGATGACGATGATGGTGTCCCGATGATGATGATGGTGATGATGATGATTATGATGATGACGATGTTGAGGAGGATGATGAGTTGATGATGATGATGCTGGTGTCCCGATGATGATGGTGTTGATGATGGTGTTGATGATGATTATGGCGCCCCGATGATGATGACTATGATGGTGATGATGATGGTTGGTTATGGTGATGGTGAATGTGAGATCGATTGCGGGATCGATTGTGCTATCGATAATGATATCGATTGTGAGATCGATAATGAGATCGAGTGTGAGATCGATAGTGAGACCGAATGTGAAACCGAATGTGAGATCGATTGTGAAATCGATTGTGAGGTCGATCGTGAGATTGATAGTGAGGCCGAATGTGATATCGATTGCGAGATCGATTGTGAGATCGATAGAGTGGACCGATTGTGATATCGATAATGAGATCGATTGTGAGATCGATAGTGAGACCGAATGTGAAACCGAATGTGTGATCGATAGTGATATCGATAGTGAGATCGATAGTGAGATCGATAGTGAGACCGAATGTGAGACCGAATGTGAGATCGACTGTGGGATCGATTGTGAGATCGATTGTGAGATCGACAGTGAGACCGAATGTGAGACCGAATGTGAGATCGATTGTGAGATCGATTGTGAGATCGATAGTTAGATCGATAGCGCGATCGATAGTGATATCGATAATGAGATCGAATGTGATATCGATAGCGAGATCGATAGAGCGAAACGTTTGTTCCCCCTCCCCCCTCACCTCCTTATCACCCGCAGGGTGGTCGTATAGGTATACGTTTTACGGAGGGAACGGGCGATTTTGTGCGTCTAGAGGCCCTCTTGTGGCGCATCGTGTATGTTTTTTGGGGCGTCTCGGGGGCCTCTTTAGCCGTCAGGAGGCCGTCGTCAGTGTTTTTGATCGCTCTGGGACCGTCGGGGGCCATGTGGAGCTCTCTTCGAGGCCACTCGGAGCGCTCCTGGAGCGCTCTCGGGGCAGTTTTCGGAGCCCTTTTGGGCCGTCTTGGACGTCTGTTGGCCCTTCTTGGGGCCCTCGAGGGCTCTGTGGGGAACCCTCTTGGAGGCGCCTTGGGCCGTCTGGGAGCGGGTTTGGGGGGCTCTGGTGTCGTCCAGGAGCGGGGGGCACCCTAAAAGGCGCACGTGTGGGAAATATACATTTTACGACGGGAACGGGCGATTTTTTGCATCTAGAGGGCCTCTTGGGGCGAATCTTGGATGCCTCTTGGGGCGTCTTGGGGGGCCTCTTGAGCCGTCGGGAAGCCGTCGTCGATGTTTTTGATCGCTCTTGGACCGTCTGGGACCATGTGGAGCTTTGTGGAGGCCATTCGGAGCGTTCCTGGAGCGCTCTTGGGTCCGTTTTCGGAGCCCTCTTGGGCCGTCTTGGACGCCTGTTGGCCCGTCGTCGGGCCCTCGAGGGTTCTGTGGGGGACCCTCTGCGAGGCTTCTGGGGCCGTCTGGGAGCGGGTTTGGGGGCCTCTTGGGCCGTCGGGGAGCATCGGAAAGGCCCCAAGCCGAATTTGTGAAAAATATACGTTTCACGACGGGAATGGGCCAATTTTTGCGTCTAGGGACCCTCGTGGAACGCATCTTGGAGACCCTCGGGGCCGCTCGTTGGGACCTCTTCCGCCGTCGAGGACGCCTCGTGGCGCGTCTTTGGGCCACCGTGAGCGTCTTGGAGCGCTCGTTGGGCGTCCAAGAGCCATTTCGAGGCCACCAGAGGAGTCCCTGCACGATTTTCCAGAGGTTTTGCACGATTTTCGGGAGCGGCTGGCACCTCCGCTCCCGTCCAGGGCCGTCCGGGGCATCCGAGGGGACCCCCCCCCCCTCCTGATCGACCGGACCGGGCTTCCAGGGGAGGGGTTTGGGGAGGGGGAACATATCACACGCCGATGAACCCCAAGGGGTCGGCGGGCCCGGCGCCAGGAGACCTCCCAGATTTCGTGGTCCTCGCTTCTTCACTCAACGCGCTCCCTGGCCCCCCCTCCTCCTCCTCCTCCGACTCGGCGATTCGGTGCCGGGCTCTCCTGCCTCTCCCAGGCGCCTCTGCCTGTTTTTTGGGGGGGCGAGGAGGAGGCCGAGGCGACGGCCTTCCTCGAGGGCTCGGGCGGCCATTCGGTCCAACGGCCGAGGCGACGGCCTTCCTCGAGGGCTCGGGCGGCCATTCGGTCCAACGGTCCTTTCCTTCCCCGCAGCGCCGCCAATACAGTTCCAGCGGCGCTCGGCCGAGGCTCGCTGCCTCAGCGTCGGGCGGAGGCACGTCGGATTGTTCCCAACCCTGCTGACCGCGAACGCTCGGGCGGAAGGGGGCGGCACGTCGGGCGGAGGCACGTTGGGTTCTCGTTTTGAATAGAGCACTGCTCGCGCGTCTCCTTCCTTCCTTCCCGTCCCTCTCTTCCCCCCTGCCTTTGACCTCGCCATCCCTGGGGGGCTGCGATCTGTGCAACTGTCGCCACTTTCGAGGGCTGCTGAGGGGCACAGCACAGTGACCTCGGTACCCACCGCAGACTCAAATTAGACCTCGCCATCCCTGGGGGGCTGCGATCTGTGAAACTGTCGCCACTTTCGAGGCCTGCTGGGGGGCCCAGCACAGTGGGTACCCACCGCAGACTCAAATTAGACCTCGCCATCCCTGGGGGGCTGCGATCTGTGAAACTGTCGCCACTTTCGAGGGCTGCTGGGGGGCCCAGCACAGTGACCCACCGCAGATCAAATTAGACCTCGCCATCCCTGGGGGGCTGCGATCTGTGAAACTGTCGCCACTTTCGAGGGCTGCTGAGGGGCCCAGCACAGTGGGTACCCACCGCAGACTCAAATTAGACCTCGCCATCCCTGGGGGGCTGCGATCTGTGAAACTGTCGCCACTTTCGAGGGCTGCTGAGGGGCCCAGCACAGTGGGTAGCAGACTCAAATTGACCTCGCCATCCCTGGGGGGCTGCGATCTGTGAAACTGTCGCCACTTTCGAGGGCTGCTGAGGGGCCCACAGTGCCCACCGCAGATCAAATTAGACCTCGCCATCCCTGGGGGGCTGCCTGAGCTTCGAAGTACACCGGAAACTGCAAAGTGAGCACAGTGACCGCCAAATTAGACCTCGCCATCCCTGGGGGGCTGCGATCTGTGAAACTGTCGCCACTTTCGAGGGCTGCTGGGGGCCCAGCACAGTGGGTACCCACCGCGGACTCAAATTAGACCTCGCCATCCCTGGGGGGCTGCGATCTGTGAAACTGTCGCCACTTTCGAGGGCTGCTGAGGGGCCCAGCACAGTGGGTACCCACCGCAGACTCAAATTAGACCTCGCCATCCCTGGGGGGCTGCGATCTGTGAAACTGTCGCCACTTTCGAGGGCCTGCTGGGGGGCCCAGCACAGTGACGCCACCGCGAGATCAAATTAGACCTCGCCATCCCTGGGGGGCTGCGATCTGTGAAACTGTCGCCACTTTCGAGGCTGCTGGGGGGCCCAGCACAGTGGGTACCCACTGCAGACTCAAATTAGACGCCGCTTTTGTCCTTGTTCTCCTCCTGCAGTCACCTTCCCTCTGCTGCTGCCGTGCTGATGGTTCGGCTTCCCGCACGTTTTTCTCCTGCTCTGCGTTCCCGACTCCCCATGTCCTCTTCGAGCCTGTAGTTGTCGCCCCTCGTTCTTGTATGGTTATCCTGCGCATCATGCCATAGGCGCGTGTCCCAAGTAGCTTACACATCAAGTTGATTGTCCATGCAAGTTTCGGCCAACTCCTCGTTTCCATTGATACAAATGGGTTGGGTACGTCACAGGGTAATTTTGAATTCGTGATGTGGATGTAGCAGAATCCGCTCCCCTGTCAGGGACGGACGCAGGAGGGTCTTGAGGGTGGCGGAGGATGCGGCGGTGGTGGAGGGGGACACTGCCTCAGGTGACGTTGTCTTCTACGAAGATCAGTGTTGGTTTCATTATGTCGTGCTGCTCTTCTGGGGCCGCGGCTGGATTGTGACATGCGCTTTCTGTGCGAATTTGCGGTAATCGCATGCACACTTCGGTCCGGTCGGCACACCAGTACAAAAGGCTGGCATGCAGCGGTGCTCAGTGGCGCCCCCGGGCTGGCGCCGCAGGCAGAGCGCTCGAGGTGTCGGCGGGTCCCTCGCCTCGCCACCTTTAGAGCGGAGTACGCCCCACCTCCTTGAGCGAGGGCGGCAAGCTGCCGTGGCATTCGTGCGTTTGTATAGATGGGTCATGTTGCCACGCACCTGAGGCGTGGCGTGCCGCGCCGGCGGCCCAGCCGTACAGGATACTGCGTCAGGTCGCTGCGCAGTCTCGCGTGCGACCGGTTTCTGACCGTCGCTCGCTTGAGTCTTGAGTTTTGAGGCTCGTCGTCCTCCCTCCCTTCCCTCCTGCTCCCTGCCCTTCTCTTCCTCCTCCTCCTCCTCCTCGGGTCCCCTACGGCCCGGGGGGAAACCGTGCACTCAGTTCCTCTCGCTCCCCAAGATGTGCAGCTCCGAGACGTGGTGCTGTGTGTCAGCGGCGCAGGCTGTGTGGCCCATCGCCTTCTTCAGCGCCTTGACGACGCTCCGGAGTAGGCGCTGGCGGCCACCCTGCTTCGGCACAGTACCAGGCGTGCTGAAGCCTAGTCTCGCACCCAATTGCTTCCCGCGCGTCTCGACAGTCATGTCATCGCGGCGGCAGCGCAAGAGCAGACCCATGGCTTCAGAGTTAAGTACCCACGTGCTGTCAATAGGTTGTGCGATGGTAATTATCCCAGTGCGACCCTACCTAGGAGTTGGAGCATTTAGGAAAGCAACATCTACATCTACACCGACAGCTACATTTACATCTACACCTGCATCTACATCTACATTTACATCAACAGCGAGACTCACATCTACATCTAAATCTACATATACACCTTCATCTACATCTACATCTACATCTACACCTACATCAACATCTACACCTACACCTACATCTACATATGCACTTTCCTAGGAACATAGGAGGCTATGCTAGCATAGCAGGCTATGCTATGCTATGCTATGCTGCGTTATGCTACGATATGATATGCTGCGCTATGCTATGCTATGCTATGCTATGCTGCGCTATGCTATGCTATGCTAGGCTAGGCTATGTTATGGTATGCGATGCTGCGCTATGCTATGTTATGCTCTGCTATGCTATACTATGCTATACTGCGCTATGCTGCGCTATGCTATGATATGCTATGCTATGCCGTGCTATGCTAAGCATTGCTATGCCATGCTGTGCTGTGCTGCGCTATGCTATGCTATGCTATGATATGATATGATTTGTTTTATTATGAGCTATGCTATGCTATGATATGCTATGCTATGCTATGCTTGGTCATGATATGCTATGCTATGCTGTGCTAATGCTGCGCTGCGCTATGATGCGCTAAGCTAAGGTAAGCGAAGCTATGCTGAGCTGAGCTGAGCTAAGCTAGGCTGAGCTAAGCTAAACCAAGCCAAGCCAATCTAAGCTAAGCTAAGATGAGATAAGCTAAGTTAAGCTAAGCTAAGCTAAGCTAAACCAAGCTAGGCTAGACAAAGCTAAGCTAAGCTAAGATGAGATAAGCTAAGCTAAGCTGGGTGAACCCAGGGGGCGCAACTGGGGGAACCGCGGGGCGGGGACCGGGGGAACCGCCCGGGGCGCTTTCCATTGCCCGGCCCCTTAAGCTAAGAGAGTAAGAACCCTTCTAGGCAGAGCCTAGGTAGGGAATAAAAAAAATCCGAGGGGGGGATCGCTGCTCCACCGCTCATCTTGGCGGGTTCGTGTTGCACTGACTCGAGTTTGTCGTTGTTGGGAAGCGAGGGTCGGCGCACTGCGACGCCACCCCGCTTGGCTTACGAGTTGGCCCAACCAACCCATGGAGTCGTTGGTTCCTCCGAGGCGAAACGGAGCTGGGACTCGTGTGCCCGCTCCGATCATACAGTCTGCGCTACCGATCGCCGAATGCCTTCCAGACAACGCGTGACATGCTGAAAGCGGACGACGGGGCCACGCTGGACAAGGAGAAGCATTGCCCGTTGTTTTCTATATTGCACGACTGCACGATGTGTTAGATCAGCTGTCTCAGAAGACACGTGCGGTAGATTACGTGTTTCGGCTCCAGGGGGTCCCAGAGCGCCTCTCATGTTGGACAGGTCCCTGGGAGGCCCACCAGCAAGCGAGTTCTTGAGGCCTTCGAGGGGGAGGGGGGGGGCGACACGGCCCGATCGCGCCAAGATGGGTCAACTAGTCCCCCAAGATTGTCCGATCGGGTCGGAGAAAGAGAGCCACGACGCGCCCCATGGCCCTACGATGTGTCCAACAGGCGCACCAACTTGCTCCAAGCGGGCCCCGAGATCCAAAACGGCCCCTGACACCTCAGGCGAGTTTCAACAGGATCCGTAGGTTGCAGCAGGGGTGCGAAGGGAATGACGATGGAGATGAGAACGGAGGAGAAAAATGAGGGACGAGCGGTTGGAGGAGGACGAGGAGGCCAGGGAGGAGGGCAGGGAGGAGGACCTGGAGAAGGTTGAGGATGGAGACAAGGATGATGATGATGATGATGATGATGATGGTGGTGGTGGTGGTGGTGATGATGATGATGATGATGATGATGGTGATGGTGATGGTGATGATGATGATGATGATGATGATGATGATGATGATGGTGATGATGATGATGATGGATGATGATGAAGATGGGTGATGATGATGATGATGATGCTGCTGCTGATGATGATAATGATGCTCATGATGCTGCTGACGATGATGCTGATGATGATGGTGCTGATGCTGATGCTGATGCTGATGCTGATGCTGAGATTATGCTGATGCTGATGATTATGATGCTGCTGATGATGATGATGATGATGATGATGATGCTGATGGTGATGCTGCTGAGGATGACGATGATGATAGTTCTGACACTGATGAGTATGCTGATCCTGATGATGATGACGATGATGGCGATGATGACGATGACGATGCCAATGATGATGGTGATGATGATGACGATGATACTGATGCCATTGATGATGATGGTGTTGATGATGCTGATTGTGATGATGATGGTGATGGTGATGGTGATGGTGATGCTAACGATGCTGATGATGATGCTGATGATGATGATGGCGATGATGCTGATGATGCCGCTGATGATGAGGATGGTGATGCTGATGATGCCGCTGATGATGAGGATGATGATGATGCTGATGATGATGCTGATGATGATGATTGTGATGACGATGCTGGTGATGATGATGCTGATGCTGATGAGGATGATGATGATGATGATGATGATGATGATGATGATGATGATGATGATGATGATGATGATGATGGTGATGTTGATGATGATGATGATGATGATGATGATGCTGATGAGGATGATGATCATGATGGTGATGATGAGGATGAGGAGGAAGTGGAGGATGAAGAGGATGAGAAGGATGAGGTGGAGGAGGAGGAGGACGAGGACGAGGAGCACGAGGAGAAAGAGGAGGAGGAGGAGCGTAGCTGGAATGAGAAGGAGAAGGAGGAGGAAGGGGAAGCGAAGGGGGAGGAGCAGCACCATCACGATGGCAAGACGAGGAGTCGGGGAGCATTCGAGGGCGATGACATTAGTAGTGCGAGGAGGGTGGGCGGTGAAGGACCAGAAGCAACAGCAGGAACAGTGCCACCAGCAGTAGGAACATGTGAACGTTTTGTTATTCGGAGTCTCGACATTGGGCGGAAGGGGGGTGGGTGGGGGGTCTGGCTCTGGACCTCTGTTTAATGCGAGTGATTGCAACAGTGCGTCTTATGGGGGAGATTTCACCTGATGAAAACAGGCGCCAACAACAGGCATGATCCACTCCATGGGGGAGATGAGGTTCGAAGGCATGCGCCGATCGGCAAAACAACGAATACCACACCGATCACCATCTCCAACAGTTCGGATGAGGCGTACGAAGAAAACTTACCGCTTGTTTCGATCAGCGGTTTACTGGCTATGCTGATCAAGCTATGGGGAGGAGCATGGGAAGGGCTGGGAAGCTGGGTAAGGAGGCGTGTCGGTGCAAGCGATGTGTTAGCTCTCTTGGTGGGCATAGCGCGCACGCTGGGAGGAACGAATCCATGGATATCACATGACAGACGTTGCGAAAGCAACGCCCCTGTTGCCCTCTCGTTAAACCCACTTCCCCGCTTCCACTGCCACTGAGCAAGTCATCGGCCAAGTTTCAAGATGGGAAACACACAGACACAATTAATCGTCGATTCCCCAGAAAATATGGGAGCATATGGGAAGTGGGAGCGAAAACGAAAACCCAAAACATATGGAAAGCTATGGGGAATATGTTTATTGGTGTGTATTTATGTGTGTGTGTCCTTGGGCCTCTTCAAGGTTGCGAATGCACGCATCACATTGAACCAACATTGCAAGTTCCTCCAAACGAGGTGAAGCGAAGAAGGGCACTGCACACCGTGTTGAAATGAGCATCAGGAAGACATGCGGGACCGCCACACGCGAGCTGGGTTTCTATTGTCTGCTTGCGAGGCAATCGTGCAGCGCGCCAGCCAGTTCAACATCCTCATGGATGACGTCTCAATCACGCACTTGACCTACGGCAAGGATTGCGTGGGCCCATAAGAGCTCTGGGACATTGCTTGTTCATCCCTTGCGTCCTGATCGGTATTCCGTGTTAGGCAAGAGATTGTTGGCGCGAGGCTGCCGAAACATGTCACAGCCATTGTCGTATGCATCTTGGTCGGACTGCTTGCGTGTTTCAAGTGTGCCTTGAGGTATGGGCTAGTTTTTATTTAGGTGTCTCGTCATTGTCCGCCTTGAATGTCTCGCCCAGTGAAGAGCCAGCACAGCTCGCCCAGTGAAGAGCCAGCACGGTGAATGTCCGTAGCAAGGATTTGGATTGGCAGTTGCACGTTCACTATTGCGAAGGCCTTACGGCCGGTGCCGCCGACCCTGAGAACGACGACGATGAAAACGGGGGAGGGGCAGGGGGAGGAGGATGAGGAGGCAGAGGAGAGCAGGAGGAGAGGGAGCAGAGTGGGGGGAGGAGGAGGAGGAGGAGGAGGAGGAGGAGGAGGAGGAGGAGGAGGAGGAGGAGGAGGAGGGGGAGGAGGAAGAGGAGGAGGCCAGAGGCTTTCTTGGGACAGCCTGGGGCTCTCTTGAGGCCGTCTTGGGCCGTCCAGGGGTCCTCTTGCGCCGTCTCGAGGCACTCTTGGAGGCCTCCTGGGCAATTTGGGGCTCTCCTGGGCTGTCTTGGGACAGTTTGGGGGCCCCTTGGGAGCCTCTTGGGGCCTCTTGGGGCTTCTTCGGGGCCTCTTGGGGGTCTCTTGGGGCTGAGAGCTCGAAATGTCTGTTCGGGTCCCCCGTCTGGGCACTCTCCTGGAGCCGTCTTGGGGGCCTCTTGGGCCGTCTTGGAGGCGTCTTGGGCCGTCTTGGGGCCCTCTTCGGCCGTTAGGGGACCCTCTTGGGGGCCTCTTGGGCCGTCTCGGGGCGATCTTGGGGGCCTCTTGGGCCGTCTTGGCGTGTCGGGAAGCGGAAGAGGCAAGAACGCCAAAATCTGTCAAAAGCGTGTGGGAAATCCATGAATTGTGTCTCTTGGGGCTCTCGTGGGAAAGCTCCTGGAGGCCTCTTGGGGCGCTTTGCAGGCCTCTTGGGCCGTCTGGAGGCCGTCAAGGCGTCTTGGACAGATCGTTTGGCGATTCGGCGTTCTCTTGGACTGTCTTTGGGGGGCCTCTTAGGGCACTCTTGGCCCATCTTGGGGCTTTTTTGGGCTCCGGGATTCCCAGGGGGGGCGTCGTATCTGACCCCCCCCCCTTGGACCCCCCCTGGGACGCCCCCCAGACGCCCCCCGGGACCCACCCCTGGGACGCTCCCCCCCCAGCGGGGGAGGGATCGAAGGGAAGGGCCTTCCCTTCGACTCAATATCGACGTTGCTCAACTTCGCTTTGGCTGGCGCGCTGAGGAGGTCCCTGGGAAAGGGGGGAGCTTCGACGAGCCCAGGGAAAGGGGGGAGGCAGGGAAAGGGGACGACAGAGACGACGATCAACGAATGACGGAGATGACGACTTGACGGACAAGCCCCTCACACACGCCGACAGGGTTGGCGGATGACGGGAAGCGTCTTCGAGGAACGAGAAGCGAGCTGGACGTTTTGGCTGAATCCTCCTCATATCAGTAAGAGATCTCTTAACTATAGGGGGTGACGGGGTGCACGGTGTACCAGGCTTAGCGGATTCCTCGGGATGGCGATTTTACGTGAGACATCCTCACAAAAATGAGATCTTCGCGACATCGCGTTTAACAAAAACAAGCGTTTCGCTCGAGACATCTTCGAACAGTTGATGACAGCGAAATGTCGCCGTCGGTGAAATTTGCGTTTCGCTCGGGACACCCTCGAAAAAATGAGATGACGACTGAAGTCTTTAACTAACTCTTATGTTAAGAATTGCGATTTCGCTAGGGACATCCTCAGAAAACGAGCGGCAGCACGGCGGACCAGAACGAAGAGCACGGCAGAACATTTGCATTTCGCTAGGGACATCCTCAACAACGTTGCATTTCGCATTTGCATTTCGCTACGGCGGAACATTTGCATTTCGCTGAGATGTCCTCAACGTCGTCTTGGTATCGTTCTCGAAGTGCCTCAAGATGAGGAAATGAGAGGCCAAAAAGCACGTCAAGATGGCTGTCAGAACGATTGGGGGACTTCCGAAAATTGCGATCTCGCTAGGGACATCCTCAAAAAATGAAAACATACACCAGCATCGACTTGAAAACTGTTGTTCTTACATAGTTTTGACTTGCTTCTGAAAAGGCTTCCAGACGGCCCAAGGCAGCCTTCAAAAAATGTCGATTTCGCTAGGGACATCCTCAAAACATTGATGCGTGCGACATCGCATCGTAATGATTTTAGGAGGGCATCAGGAAGCAACAGAAGGCCACAACATGGCCCCACGAGCGCCCTTAAGGTTGCTGAAAATAGTGATTTCGCTAGGGACATCTTCAACAAAATAACACATCGAACAACATCGTTTTGAAAACTGCTGTTTTAACATCGTGTGGGGATCGCTCCTGAAAAGGCTTCTAGATGGTTCCTGCCAGTCATCTAAAAATGACGATTTCGCTAGGGACATCCTGAGCACATGAATGCGTGTAACATCGGACTGTAACGGTTTCGTAAGGCATCAAGAAGGCCCCCAAAGGCCCCAAACAAGCCCAAATGTGACCCCCAGGAGCGCCCTCGAGACGATCCAAAATGGCGATTTCGCCTGAGGCATCCTTACAACAATGAAATGTTCACAACATCGATTTCATCAACAATAAGCGTTTCGCCTGAGACATCCCGTAAACATGGGAACCCGCGAATTCGACAGATGTTCAAAAACTAGCGTCTCGCCTGAGACATCCTAACAAAAATGATATCTCGGAGTGGCGGTTTCAATACCTCTCATGTTTAAAATCGCGCTCTCGCTGCATACATCCTCAAAAATCGGGCGGAGCATGGCCGGCGAAAAAAGTGCTCCTTCGTTCTTGACGTCTATTCTGCCGTGCTCTTTCGTTCTTGGGGTCTATTCTGAAATGCTCCTTGTTTTTTTGTGCCGTGCTCCTTCGCTCTTCTAGCCTATTCTGCCATGCTCCTGGCCAGTTTCTGTCACAATCCTTTGTTCTTGGGGCTTATGATGCCGTGCTCCTGGTCGTTTTCTGCCGTGCTCCTTAGCTCTTGGGGCACATTCTGCCGTGCTCCTTTGCTTTCGGGGTTTATTCTGCCGTGCTCCTTGTGTTTTTCTTGCATACTCCTTCTTCCTTAGGGCGTATTATGCTGTATTCTTGCATCTATCTTGCCGTGCTCCTTAGCTCTCGCGGTCTATTCTGCCATGCTCCTGGTCACTGGTCGTGTTTTGCAATGCTCCTTCTTTCCTGGCGCCTATTCTGCCGTGCTCCTCAGCTCTTGGGGTCTATTCTGCCGTGCTCCCGTTTTTTCTGTCATGCTCCTTCGCTCTTGGGGCCTCTTCTGCCGTGCTCCTCAGCTCTTGGGGTCTATTCTGCCGTGCTCTTTGTTTTTTGTCTGCCGTGCTCCTTCGCTCATGGGGCCTATTCTGCCGTGCTCCTGGTCTTTTTCGGCCGTGCTCCTTAGTTCTGGGGTCTATTCTGCCGTGGTCCTGGTCTTCTTCTGCCGTGCCCCTGAGCTCTGGGGGTCTATTCTGCCGTGATCCTGGTCATTTTCTGCCGTGTTTCTTCGCACTTGGGGCATCTTCTGCCGTGCTCCTTGTCTCTTCGGGCCTATTCTGCCGTGCTCCTGGTCTTTTCTGTCGTACTCCTTGGCTCCTCGGGCCTTTTCTGCTGTGTTTCTGTCTTTTCTGCCGTCGTCCTTAGCTCTTGGGGCATCTTCTGCCGTGCTCCTGGTCTTTTTCTGGCGTCTTTTTCGCTCTTGGGGCCTATTATGCC
Organism: Prorocentrum cordatum; assembly: GCA_963575745.1. Lineage (NCBI taxonomy): Eukaryota > Dinophyceae > Prorocentrales > Prorocentraceae > Prorocentrum > Prorocentrum cordatum. The sequence goes on from CAUYUJ010021452.1 coordinate 123,191, forward strand.
GTGCTCCTTAGCTCTTGGGGTCTATTCTGCCGTGCTCCTGGTCTTTTTCTGCCGTGCTCGGCAGCTCTTGGAGTCTATTCTGCCATGCTCCTGGTTTGTTTCCGACGTGCTCCTTCGCTCATGGGGCCTATTCTGCTGTGCTCCTGGTCTTTGTCTGCCGTGCTCCTGCTTTTTTTCTGCCGTGCTCCTTCGCACTTGGGGCATATTCTGCCGTGTTCCTTGTCTCTTGGGTTCTATTCTGCTGTGCTCCTCGTCTTCTTCTGGTTTGCTCCTTCGCTCTGGGGGTCTATTTTCCCGCACTCCTTCAGCTCTCGGGGTCTACTCTGGCGTGCTTTTGTTTTTTTCTGCCGTGCTCCTTGGCTCTTGGGGCCTATTCTGCCGTGCTCCTGGTCATTCTCTGCCGTGCTCCTTAGCTTTTGGGGTCTATCCTGCCGTGCTCCTCGTCTTTCTCTGCCGTACTCCTTCGCACTTGAGGCATATCCAGCCCTGCTCCTTAGCTCCTGGGGTCTATTCTGCCGTGCTCCTGGTCTTTTTCTGCCGTGCTCGGCAGCTCTTGGAGTCTATTCTGCCATGCTCCTGGTTTGTTTCCGACGTGCTCCTTCGCTCATGGGGCCTATTCTGCTGTGCTCCTGGTCTTTGTCTGCCGTGCTCCTGCTTTTTTTCTGCCGTGCTCCTTCGCACTTGGGGCATATTCTGCCGTGTTCCTTGTCTCTTGGGTTCTATTCTGCTGTGCTCCTCGTCTTCTTCTGGTTTGCTCCTTCGCTCTTGGGGTCTATTTTCCCGCACTCCTTCAGCTCTCGGGGTCTACTCTGGCGTGCTTCTGTTTTTTTCTGCCGTGCTCCTTCGCTCTTGGGGCCTATTCTGCCGTGCTCCTGGTCATTCTCTGCCGTGCTCCTTAGCTTTTGGGGTCTATCCTGCCGTGCTCCTGGTCTTTCTCTGCCGTACTCCTTCGCACTTGAGGCATATCCAGCCCTGCTCCTTAGCTCCTGGGGTCTATTCTGCCGTGCTCCTGGTCTTTTTCTGCCGTGCTCCTTCGCTCTTGGGGCCTAATCTGCCGTGCTCCTGGTCTTTTTCTGCCTGCTCCTTAGCTCTTGAGGTCTATTCTGCCGTGCTCCTGGTCATTTTCTGCCGTGCTCCTTAGCTAATGGGGTGTATTCTGCCGTACTCATTTGCTCTTGGGGTCTATTCTGCCGTGTTCCTTGTCTTTCTCTGCCGTGCTCCTTCGCTCTTGGGGCCTATTCTGCCGTGCTCCTGATCTTTTTCTGCCGTGTGCGCCCAGAAGCTCTGCCAAAACGACCACCGCGACGATCCGCACGGCTGATACAGGAACACGGCAGAACACAGAGCACACAGAGGCACGGCAGAACACAGAAGCACGGCAAAACAGGAGCACGGCAGAACACACAGGAGCACAGCAAAACACACCCCGCACGCACGTCGACACGCGCGCCACGGCATACCTGCGCGGCATAACAACAACATAGCTTGGTGGACTAAAACGACGCTTCCCGTTCTTGTCCGGTCAGGTTTCACTCTTCCCGTTTTCCGCGACCCGAGAAATGCCGGTAAACAAACATATCGTCTGTTCGGAGGATGCTCTGCGATGGAGTTCCATGCAAGTGATTATGCGCACGGGTAGAGAAGAAGTGGTGTCCCCATGCCCGCGACGAATTCGCGGCTTGCCAGCGAACCACTTGATGTTGTGACCCTTCGCGCGCCGCCCAGGCCGTCACACGTGCCACCTGTCGTCTCCGCGTCTGAGGAGCTCTCACTGGGACTACCTTGTCAGAGCTCGAATTCAGAAGTAAGCAGTTTTCCCGTTTTGAAGAGAGAGCGTCCCGCGTTCCTTCCTCCTCCTTCCTTCCTCCTCCCCTCCTCCCCTCCTCTCCCTCCTCCCTCCTCTGCAGTTCGCGTGACTCTCTCCCACCCAGTGCAGCGTTTCGTGGACCCATAGGGGGGCTCCACCGATGGTCCCAGTGGCGCAGTCCGCATGCGTCTCCCACGCCCAGTGCAGAGTTTTGTGGCCCCATTGGGAGCTCCACGTAAGGGTCAGTGGCGCAGCCCGCATGCGTCTCCCACTCCCAGAACAGCGCTTCGTGGCCCCATAGGGAGCTCCACCGAAGGGGCCAGTGGCGCAGACCCAGAACAGCGTTCCGTGGCCCCATAGGGAGCTCCACCGAAGGTCCCAGTGGCAGCCCGCGTGCGTCTCCCACACCCAGTACAGCGCTTCGTGGCCCCATAGGGAGCTCAACCGAAGGTCCCAGGGGCGCAGCCCACATGCGCCCCTCAGACCCAGTACATCGCTTCGTGGCCCCATAGGGAGTCCACCGAAGGTGTCAGTGGCGCAGCCCGTATGCGTCTCCCACACGGAGTACAGGGCTTCGTAGCCCAATAGGAGGCCCACCTAAGGTCCCAATCCCACCCAGTACAGCGCTCCGTGGCCATATATGGCGCTCCACCGAAGGCCCCAGTGTGCGTGCCCCCCACCCAGTACAGGGTTTGGTGGCCCCATTGGGAGGCCCACCTAAGGTCACAGTGGCCCATCCCTTACAGCGCTTCGTAGCCCCATAAGGAGTTCCACCGCAGGTCCCAATTGTGCTGCCCACATGCGTCTCCCCCACCCAGTACAGCGTTGCGTGGCTCCTTAGGGAGCTCCACCTGATGCCCCAGTGGCGCAGCCCGCATGCGCTTCCCCCACCCGGTACACTGCTTCATGGCAAAAGAAAGAGCTTCCCCGAAGGTCCCAGTGTCGCAGCCCGCATGCGTCGCCCCTCCCAGTACAGCGCTTCGTGGCCCCATAGGGGGCTCCACCAAAGGCCCCTGTGGCGCAGCCCGCATGCGTCTCCCCCACCCAGTGCAGCGTTGCGTGGCCCCACGGGGCTCCACCAAGGTCTGCGGCGCAGCCCGCATGCGTCTCCCACGCGCAGTACAGCGTTTCGTGACCCCATAGGAGCTCCACCGAAGGTCCCAGTGGCGCAGCCCGCATGCGTCTCCCACACCCGTTACAGCGTTCCGTGGCCACATAGGGTGTTCCACCAAAGGTCCCCGTGTCGCAGCCCGCATGCGTCTCCCCCACCCAGTACAGCGTTTCGTGGCTATATATATATATGAAAGAGCGTGTTCTACCGCTGCTGGCGGACAACCGGGGGGGGTCACTACCGGTTCGAACCCCGCCCCCCCTCCCCTCTGGAAAACCGGGCCCCCCCTCACCTCCCCTCTGGAAAAACCGGGGGGGGTCCACTACCTGTTCGAACCCCTCCCCCCCCCCAGGTCATCATGAAAAGGGTGGGGGGGGGCGGGGGGGGGGGGGGGGGGTGGGGGGGGGGGGGGGGGGGGGGGGGGTCACTACCGGTTCGAACCCCCCCCCCTCCCCCTCGAAAACCGGGGGGGGTCACTACCGGTTCGAACCCCCCCCCCCTCCCCTCGAAAACCGAGTGGGGGTGCGGACAGTGGTGGGGACGGTGTTGGTGGGGGACAGTGGTGGGTACAGTGGGACAGTGGTGGGGACGGTAGTGGTGGGGACAGTGGTGGGGACAATGGTGGGAACGGGGGGGACAGTGGACAGTGGTGGGGACGGTGGTGGTGGGGACAGTGGTGTGGGGACAGTGGGAATGAGGTGGAAACAGTGGGACAGTGGAGTGTACAGTGGTGGTGGGGACAGTGGTGAAGGCGGTGGCGAGGACGGCGGTGGGACAATGGGACAGAGGTACAGTTGGGACAGTGGTGGGGACAGTGGGGACAGTGGTGGGAACAGTGGGACAGCTCAGTGGGACAGCGGAGGAGTCAGTGGGACAGTGGGGACAGTGGGGATAGGCAGTGGTTGGGTCCGTGGAGACAGTGGGGAGAGTGGAACTGTGGTGGGAACAGTGGTGGGAACAGTGGGGACAGTGCGACAGTGGTGGGGGCACTGGTGTGGACAATAGGGACGGTGGTGGAACCAGTGGGGACAGTGGTGGTGAGGACAGTGGCGCTGGGAACAACAGTGGGGGATGTGATGCGGACGGTGGTAGGGGCCGGGAGTCGTTTGCTGGCGGTGCGTGGGGTGGTGGGGGGGGGTCGAACCGGCAGCGACCCCCCTCCGGTTTTCGGGGGGGGAGGGGGGGGGTTCGAACCGGTAGTTGACCCCCCCCGGTTTTCCATACCGGAGGGGGGGGGAAGGGGTTCGAACCGGTAGTGACCCCCTCGTTTTTCCAGATACGGAAGGGGGGGGGGGGAGGGGTTTCGAACCCGGTATGGCCCCCGGTTTTTGAGAGGAGAGGGGAGGGAGGGGTTTTAGGGGAGGGGGGGGTTTGGCCGGGGAGGGGGGGGGTGAGAGGGGGGGGTGGGTAAAGCATGGGGGGGGGGGGGGATTTTCGGACGGGGTGGTGGGGGCGACCCCCGGGCTCGGGAGGAAAAGGCTGGCAATTTTCCACAGTAAAGCGGCGGTGGATCACGCTCTCCCCTATATATAGAGCTCCACCGAACGTCCCAGTGGCGCAGCCCACACGCGTCTCCCCCACCCAGAACAGCGCCCCGTGGTCCCAATAGGAAGCTCCACCGAAGGTCCCAGTGGCGCAGCCCGCATGCGTCTCTCCACCCAGTACAGTGGAGGCCCATGCCAAGAAACACCCTGCTTGCCTCCATGGTGCCCTTGTTTTTTTTGGGTTTCGATGGTTTTGCGATGGAGAGCGCGACGTTGCCATACAAAATATGAATGGACGTCCTGGGGTCTCAGGGTTGGGCTTCTTATGTAAGATTCCTTGTGGTCGGGCCCCGACTGTACAGCGCTTCGTGTCCCCATTGGGAGCCCCACCTAAAGTCCCAGTGGCGCAGTCCGCATGCGTATCCCACACCGAGTACAGCGTTTCGTAGCCGGACCTCCACCGACAGTCACACTGGCGAAGCCCGCATGCGTTTATCACACCCAGCACAGCGTTTCGTGGCCCCACAGGAGTTCCACCGAAGGTCCCAATTGCGCAGCCCGCATGCGTCTCCGACACCCAGTACAGCGTTTCGCAGCCCCATAGGGAGCTCCACCGACGGTCCCAGTGGCGCAGCCCGCATGTGCCTCCCACGCCTAGTACAGCGCTTCGTGGCCAGCTCTACCGAAAGTCCCAGCGGCGCAGCCCGCTTGCGTTTCCCCCACCATGTAGAGCGTTTCGTGGCAATATATGGAGCTCCACCGAAGGTCCCAGTGGCACAGCCCGCATGCGTCTTCCCCACCCTGTACAGCGCTTCGTGGCCCCATCGGGAGCTCCACCGAAGGTCCCTGTGTCGCAGCCCGCATGCGTCTCCCCCACCCAGTACAGCGCTTCGTGGCCCCATGGCGAGCTGCACCGACGGTCTCAGGTGCGCAGCCCGCATGCGCCTCCCTCACCCAGTACAGCGCTTCGTGGCGCCATAGGGAGCTAGCAGCTAGCTCCACCGAAGGTCTCAGTGGCGCAGCCCGCGTGCGTCTCCCAAACTCGGTACAGCGCTTCGTGGCGATATATATGGTCCCGGGCTCCGGGCCCACGGCCCCCCCCCCAGATGGTATGGTCCCAGGATTCCTCGGGCCCCCCCCCCCCCCAGATGGCATGGTCCCAGACACGACGACGACGACGACGACGACGACGACGACGACGACGACGACGACGACGGCGACGGCGACGGCGACGGCGACGGCGACGGCGACGGCGACGGCGAACGGCGACGGCGACGGCGACGGCGACGGCGCCGGCGACGGCGACGGCGACGGCGACGGCGACGGCGACGGCGACGGCCGACGACTACGACGACGGCGACGACTACTACGAACAACGACGACGACGACGACCACGATGACGACGACGGCTGCGGCGGCGACGAACGCCGTCCGGCGGTCGGCGACGACGATGACGACGATGACGACGGCGACGAACGACGATGACGACGACACGACGACGGCGACGGCGACGGCGACGACTATGACGACGGCGACGACGACGACGACCACGACCACGACGACGACGGCTGCGGCGGCGACGACGCCGGCGGCGGCGGCGGCGACGATGACGATGACGACGATGACGACGATGACGACGGCGATGACGACGACGACGACGACGACGACGACGACGAGGACGACGAGGACGACGAGGACGACGAGGACGACGACGACGACGACGACGACCTCTGAACCACGACAGCACCACACCACATCCACAGGGGGGGGGGATGGGGGCACCGCAGCGCAGCACCACGCCACGCCCACCTCTGAACCACCACAGCACCACACCACATCCACAGGGGGGGGGAGGGGGGCACCGCAGCGCAGCACCACGCCACGCCCACAGGGGGGGGCGGGAGGGACCATCGCGCGGGGGGGGGGGGCCCAATGGCATCAGCATTGGGGTGGGGGGCCCAAGCCCTGGACAATACATGGAGCTCCACCGACGGCCCCAGGGGCGCAGCCCGCATGCGTCTCCCACACCCAGTATAGCGTTTCGGGTCCCCATAGGGAGCTCCACCGACGGTCCCGAGTGCGCAGCCCGCACGCGTCCCCACCCAGTACAGCGCTTCGTGGCCACATAGGGAGCTCCACCGCAGGTCCCAGTGGCGCAGCCCGCATGCGTCTTCCCCACCCACTACAACGCTTGGTGGCCCCATAGGGAGTCCACCGAAGGTCACAGTGGCGCAGCCCGCATGCGCCCCCCCCCCACCCAGTACAGCGTTGCGTGGCCCCACAGGGGAGTCCAACGAAGGTCCCAGTGGCGCAGCCCGCATGCGTCTCCGACACTCAGTACAACGTTTCGTAGCCCCGTAGTGAGCTCCACCGAAGGTCCCAGTGGCGCAACTCGCATGCGTCTCCCCCATCCAGTACAGCGTTTCGTGGCCCCCTAGGGAACTCCACCGAAGGTCCCAGTGGCGAAGCCCACATGCGCCCCCCACCCCACACCCAGTACAGCGTTTCGTGGCCATATATGGAGCTCCACCGAAGGTCCCAGTGGCGCAGCCTGCATGCGTCTCCCATACCCGATACAGCGTTCCGTGGCCCCGAAATTAGGGAGCTCCACCGAAGGTCCCTGTGTCGCAGCCCGCATGCGTCTCCCCCCCCAGTACAGCGTGTCGTTGCCACGTAGGGAGCTCCGCCAAAGGTCGCAGTGGCGCAGCCCGCATGCGTCCCCACCCCGTACAGCGCTTCGTGGCCCCGTCGGGAGCTCCACCGACGGTCACAGGGGCGCATTTCGCATGCGTCTCCCCCGCCCAGTACAGCGCTGCGTGGCCACATATGGGGCTCCACCGAAGGCCCCAGGGGCGCAGCCCGAGTGCGTCTCCACCACCCGGTACAGCATTTCGTCGTGGCCCCATACGGAGCTCCAACGACGGTCCCAGTGGCGCAGCCAGCATGCGTCTCCCCCACCCAGTACACCGTTTCATGACCACGTAGGGAGCTCCACCGACGGTCCCGGGGGCGTAGCCCCCATGCGTCCCCACCCAGTACAGCGCTTCGTGGCCCCATAGGGAGCTCCACCGAAGGCCCTAAGTACGCAGCCCGCGTGCGTCTCCCCCACCCAGTACAGCGCTCCGTGGCCCCATAGGGAGCTCCATCGAAGGTCCCAGTGGCGCAGCCCGCATGCACCTGCCCCGCCGGGTGCAGCGTTTCGTGGCCCGATGCGGGAGCCCCGCCGAAGACGATACCCACAAGTGCGATACTAAGAACTGCATATGGTTGGGTCTTTCGCCAGGCTAATTGTATGACGGATTCGTAAGTAAACAACAATTTTTTATGACGTCATCAAAAAGGTAAATTTCTGAATTCGATCGAATTCTGACAAGATAGATGCAGACGAGGCAAGGGGCGATAACGCAGCACGCGACTTTTTGTCCGTTTCCATCGCCGTTTTGTCTCAGAGCCCCTGCAGCTTGGGCGTGCATGCAACATCAGGCAGACTTATTCGTTGGGGAGCTAACAGAAAAGTCATCGGTTCGGCCATCTTCGGTCGTCTTGGGGCCCTTTTGGGCAGTCGTGGACCTCTAGGGGTCTCTTTGGGCCGTCGCGGGGTCGTCTTGGGGCCCTCTTGGACCCAAAGGGGCGAAGGCCATTGATTATCATTCGATATTTTAGGATTCGGGGCCCAAGGAGGGGGTCGCCACTTTGGTCTGCCGATGTGGCGTGGCGCTTTGGGGGAGGGGAAGGGCGATTATTTCACAATAGAGAAATGGTTACAGCCTTACTGTGTGTTTACTTCTTTGAAGACTCCGTGCAGCCGGCGCACTCTTGCGGGTTCGCGTCCCGTGCCCACATTTTTGCCTCGGGCCTCGAGTGTCGTTTTCGAGGGCTTCTTCCGAGGCACCCACCCCAGCTCAGGCACGCTTCGGAGCGAGTCGAGGAAACTCAGCGTGTCTTGAGCCGTAGGGCGGGTGCAGGGTGGTGTGCATTGCGATGTGCGGAAACGTGCACATGGTTTTCGGCGGCGAGCGGGGGGGGAAGTGAGAAGGAAAAGGCCTTCTCAGAGGGCGGCGGGACTTCTCCTCAGAAGCCCTCCGGTCTTCCGAGAAGCTTTCTGTGTTTTTCGGGAAGGCTGAGAAAACTTCTCAAACGGCCGGGGGATTCCCGAACCTTCTGAGAAGGCCCGCCCCTTCTCACTTCCCCCCCTCGCTCGCCGCCGATCATGTTTTTGCGCGTGGGCGTGAGCGCGTGTGTGCACGTGCGCGTGTCCGCATGTGCTGTCGGCACTCGGGGTATGCGACCGCGCCGCCCCACGACGCAAGGAGTTCTCCAGAGCAATCGAAGAGAAGCAGGTGCGCCACCAGCGGGGGGGCAAGGCAGGAAGCTGCGATCGGCAGGGCGATCGAGTGTGTGGCAAGTGCCGCCGGGAGTATACTGCGGCGAGCGTCTGACAGGTACACGCGGCAGAGAGCCAGGAACGGAAAGCTAGCGGTTGAGGCGCAGAAGAGGCCAGGAGGCGGAGGTGGAGGAGGAGGAGGACAATCCTTGCGGCTTTGCGCATCCCCATTGGCCCATGTAGAAGCGATGCCTGGGGAAGTTCTTTGCATTGATCAGGGAAGTGCGGAAGAAGTGATACAAAAGATGGGGCTGCAGACGTCGAACCGAAGATCGGGATCAGCCTGAGCAGGCCCAGGAGTCACCCATGAATGCCTCCGCGGATTTTGGGGCCCTCTTTAGGCCATGGTGGAGGCCCTTTAGGCTCCCCTGGGTCTCTCTTGGGGTTCCTTGGGGGGCCTTGGGGGGGGGCATCTTGGAGGCCATCGATACATATGGGGGATGAACAATTATGCCCCCCCCGCTGGAGTCCGAAACATTGCATCTTGGGACCCCATTTGGGCGCTCTTTGGGCGCTCTTGGGCGCTATCGAGACCGCCTTGGAGCCCTCGTGGGCCCTTCTCGGAGCGCTCTTGGACGCCAGCGCTTTGCGACCACGCTCCTCCAAACTCAGGGAGAGAGGGTAGGTGGAGAAGTGTACCTCTCCCCGAAGGGGAAGACGTATCGCTAAGCCGCCTTCGCCCAGAGGGCTGGTAGGATTCAGGATGAGGAGGAGGAGGAGGAGGAGGAGAAGGAGGAGGAGCAGGAGCAGGAGGAGGAGGATGAAGAGGAGGAGGAGGACGAGGAGGAGGAGAAGAGAGGAGGAGGAGAGAGGAGGAGGAGAGGAGAAGAAGAGAGGAGGAGAAGAGGGGAGGAGGAGGAGGAGGAGGAGGAGGAGGAGGAGGAGCAGGAGGAGGAGGAGGACCAGTGTAAACCCAAGAGTCATCAACGATGTTGGAATTGACCCTCCCTCCATGCTCCCGCTTCATCGGCCCCTACAACGGTTCATTTCCATTCAAGGGATTGCCTCGTTGGAAGACAACCGTTTGAAAGTCCTGAAGCATGCCACACATTGTTCTCGGGATTTGAACGCCACGTATCAACCTGACGACTGCGGTTTGGCGATCCGGAATCGTGCCGTAACGCCATTTTTTTGATTCCAGCACCGCGAACCAACATAATTGTTGCACCCGCATAATCCTGAATCCTTCCCCAACCCAATTTTTGATACGTTGATCATGGGAATCCGTGAAGCTCTTGCAGCTCGTTTAAACGAACGCGCGCGGCGCGAAAGCGAGAGCCACAGTTTGAAAAGAAACCGCCCTCAATCCGTGAAGTTCTTGCATTTTTTTACAACGAATGTGCGCGGCGCCAAGGCGAGAGCCACATTTTGAAAGCGACGTGCCCTGAATCCGTGAATTTCTTGCGAATTGTCAAATAATGTGCGCGATGCCAAGGCGAGAGCCACATTTTGAAAACGACCCGCCTTCAATCCGTGAAGCTCTTACAACTGTTGTCAAATAGTGTGCGCGGTGCTAAGGCGATGGCCACATGTTGAAAACGACCCGCCCTCAATCCGTGAAACCCTTGCAAATTTTGAAAATGAATGCGGGCGGCGCTAAGGCGAGAGCCACATTGTGAAAACCACCCGCCCTCCATCTGTGAAGCTGTTGCCACTTTCTAAGCGTCACAGTCATCAATGGTGAGGAAGTCTCGGGCGAAACGCCTGGCCCGCCGTAGAAACTGGCCTCGGGGCGTGATAGGGAGGAGTTATCTATAAGGAGAAGGACTGGAGGAGAAGGAGGAGGAGGAGGAGAAGGAGGAGGAGGAGGAGGAGGAGGAGGAGGAGGAGGAGGAGGAGGAGGAGGAAGAGGGGGCGCTCCTTGCTCACTCCTCCTTCCGCATCGTGCCGACACCGAGCCTGCGCCCGCCGTGTCTGTCCCTCTCTGTCGCGTCCCAAGTAGGCCGTGTCGCGTCGACGCGGCGGCGACCCCGACGGGGGTGCTCAAGGTCGGACGGCGCCAGTGGCCCAGAGCAGGCCGATGTGGAACGGGTTGTCGATCGGAAAGCAACTAGGCTTCCTAGATGGGGTCGGAGTAGATGGGGTCGGAGGATCGCGCCGCATCGGCGATGCATCGCCGATGCGTCACAGTGGGGTCGTGTCGCGTCGACGCGGCGGCGACCCCGACGGGGGTGCTCAAGGTTGAACGGCGCAAGTCTTCAGTCTGGCGTGCCCCTCCAATTACAGGAGGAATATTCAAACATAGTTTGGGGACGATTTTTCGACCATTTTTTCAGTAGTTTTGAATATTTTGGGGGTATCTTTAATTTTTCGTCCACGGTCCGCCTGTGGGGGGACACGCCCGACCTAACGCCAGTGGCCCAGAGCCGGCCGATGTGGAACGAGTTGTCGACCGGAGAACCGCCTATCGTTCAAGGTCCGACGATGCGCGCGGTGCCAGAAACCAGCCCCAGGGTCGCCACGGCACGAATGTGCCGCAGGCAGGCCGTGGGGGGCGATCCGCCGGCGGCATCACCCGTCCGCCTACCGTCGAGGCTGATTATAGTCGGTCGACCCTGCCAATTCTAGGGTACCCTCGTGCCCTTTGTCGAAGAAGAAAAAAAACGCCATAAACAGAAACTTTTGGCGCTCCGTGCGGATGTCTTGTATCCGCGCTCGGCCCCCCCGGCAGCGCCTGCGGCGCAGCCCCTGGCGCGCTCCGCGCGCCAGGGAGGGGGGTCCAGCGCGGATCCAAGAAATCCGCGCGGAGCGCCAAGAGTTTAGTGTGCCGTTTTTTCTCCTTCTATTCTACATTCCTATGGCAATGTGGCCCTCGGAAGGGTCGTGGAAAGGTAAGACTCGAGCACGCTGGAGCTCGGGTTCGCTGGCGCTTTCTGACGAGCGCGTCCTGGAATTCGACGGTCCGGTTTTCGTGGGATGTTTGCAGCGGGAGCCCGCGTCAAGTCTCAGACTGGGTCACGTCATCTTCATGATGGCCCCGTCAGGCCCACCCGAGTCTCCCGAACCCGAGTCTTGCGTCTCCCCGAAAGGGTCGTGTGTCCTCTCGCGTGTCCTCTCCAATCAACCTCGACTACACCTTTTTTGTGCCGCCGCTTGGGGTCGCGGGGGGGCTGAGCGAGCGGCCTGGGCCGTCGCTCCTTGCCGCCCCCCAGGGGTTGCCCGAGCTGCCTGGCTGGCCGGCAGTCCTGGCTGGGAGTGTAGGAGACAGGGAAGAGGAGGGAGGAGAAGGGACCGGAGGAAGAGGAGGACAAGGAAGGTAGGGAGGAAAAGGAGCGGGGATGGTGGGATGAAGGGATAGAGGCACAGGGCCCGGATGCCCTTTGCCCCCGTCTCGGATACCGACTGGCCATCTTGTCCTTCAGCTGCCCTAGGGAGGCTCCCTGGAGAGGGTATGAAGCGTTGCGAGGGCTGCGAGATCGCGGCATTGACGCCGGGAAGGGAATAACAGGAGGAGGCGCAGGCGGAGAATCAGGAGCATGATGACGAGGAGGAGCAAGAGGAGGAGGATGCGAAAGGGATCATGATGATGATGACTAGGATGATGGTGACGATGATGATGATTGATGATTGATGATGATGATGACGATGCCGATTATGATGATGATGATGATGATGATGATGATGGTGATGATGATGATGATGATGATGGTGATGATGATGATTACGATGATGATGATGCTGATGATTATGCTGCTGATGATGATGGTGATGGTGATGGTGATGGTGATGGTTATGATAATGGCGATGATGATGATGATGATGATGATGATGATGATGATGACGATGACGATGACGATGGTAATGCTGTGTCTGCTGATGATGCTGACTGAGTTGATGATGTTGGTGATGACGATGATCAGCATTCGTTTGTTTATGATGCTGCTGCTGACCAGGGTGCTTATGATGATGGTGATGGTGATAAAGATGATGCTGACGATGGCGATGCTGATGATGACGATGGTGATAATGGCAATGATGAAGATGACGATAATGATGATGATGATGATGATGATGATGATGATGATGATGATGATGATGATGATGATGATGATGATGCTGATGATGCTGATGATGATGATGATGATGAAGCTGATGCTGATGCTGATGCTGATGCTGATGCTGATGCTGATGCTGATGCTGATGCTGCCGACGATGATGCTGATGATGCTGATGCTGACTGTGATGATGGTGATGCTGGTGATGATGGACGGTGATAATGATGCTGATGCTGCTGATGATGATGCTGCTGCTGATGATGATGATGGTGCTGCTGATGAGGATGATGATGATGTTGATGATGATGCTGATGATGCTGATGATGCTGATGATGATGCTGCTGATGATGATGATGATGATGATGATGGTGCTGCTGCTGCTGCTGCTGATGATGATGATGATGATGTTGTTGTTGTTGATGATGATGATGATGATGATGATGATGATGATGATGATGAGGAGGAGGAGGATGATGATGATGATGACGGTGGTGGTGGTGGTGGTGAAAGGAGGAGTCATGTATGAAACTACGATGCGGCAGGAGTGGGCTGGCCAACGGGGGATTCTTTGTTTGCTTCGCAGTTCCCTCGCCGGGCGCCCTGGGCCGGGTGTGCCTCCCGTGGCCCCCGGTGTGGCCACAACCCCCCTCCTGTGTGTCGGCCACGCGCAGAGGGGGGCAGGGGAAGGGGGGATGGCTGCTTAGAAGGGGGCTGCTTCTGAGACGGCGCGGGCCTTACATCCATGAACTTGAGGCAGGCGCCTTCGAAGAAGCAGCCCCCCTTCTGAGACGCCTCCCTCCCTGCCCCTGCCCCCCTCTGCACGTGGCCAGGCGTGCGCGATGCTTTCTGGCGTGGACTGCAGGTCCTGGGCGCCTCGCCTGCCCGCGGGCCCCTCTCCGCGGCCGCCCTCGCCAGCCCCCCGCAGCCCCCTCGGTGTGGATTTGCCGCCTGTGCGGCCCGACCTGGGCCTCGCCCCCCGCGCGGCGCCACCGCCGGCCGCCGCGACGAATGAGTGCGCGATGCTCAGTCAGAGCATGCTGCCCTGTCGCAGTCAGCCACGCGGAGGGGGGCTGAGGGGGGGAGGGTTAACCGCGGTGGGAGCCCATGCCAAGAAGCACCCTTGATGGCCTCCAGGGTTCCCTGGGTTTCTTGGGCTTCGATGTTTTCGCGATGGAAAGCGTGACCGTTCCCACACCAACAATCAGTGGACCTCCTGTGGTCTCAGGGTTGGGTTTCTTGTGGAGGGTTTCTTCTGGTCGAGCTCCCACTGCAGGGGGGAGGGCTACTGACCCCTCGGGAGGCCCCCAGACGGGGGCGGGGGCGCTCGGAAGGGGTTCGGCGAGCGAGCCGAGGGGGGTCTCGGACGGGGCGGTCGGGGAGCAGCGGCGGTCCTCCCTGGCGCCCTCTTCGTTGCGTCTCGGCCTCCTGGAGCCCTCCCGTCGGCACGGCTGGAGCCGCCCCGAGAAAGGGACTCGGGGTGCAGCGGGCTACGCGCACAGGGGGGGGTGAGGGGGAGGGCTTCTTAGAAGCACCCTCTGCTCCTCAGAAGGTGCGGGCCTTCTCTGCAGATGCAGAGCCGGCGCCGTCTGAGAAGCAGCCTCCCTCTAAGACGCTCCTGCCCACCATACCCCCTCGTGCGCGCCGCCAACAATGGTTCGGTGGCCCGATGCCAGATGCATCGTGATTCGGCGGCCCGTGGTCCGCTGGCCCGTGATTGAATACGGCGCTCTGGTCGGCTGTGGCTGGTTCCCGACCATCCCGTCTTGAGATGGTTCCTGGCTTCGAATCCGCAGCGCCGCGCGTTACACCTCAATCACTTCCGACCCCTTCGTCCCCTCCAGTCCCTGCCTCTAGGAGGAGAAGGAGGAGGAGGAGGAGGAGGAGGAGCAGGAGGAGGAGGGGGAGGAGCAGGCGGAGCAGGAGGAGCAGGAGGAGCAGGAGCAGGAGCAGGAGGAGGAGCAGGAGCAGGAGCAGGAGGAGGAGCAGGAGGAGGAGGAGGAGGAGGAGGAGGAGGAGCAGGAAGGCCTCTCCCCTCCCTCTGTCCTATTGTGCGCCCCGCCAGTCGTGGCCCTCCGGCCGCCCTGTGTTGCACGGCCTCGGTCCACGGGCCGCAGCCCCCTCGCGCTCCCGCTTGCGCTCCCTCGGGGCCGCCAGAGGTCCAACCCCTGGGACGGGGGGTGCGACCGGGGCCGCACCTGCGATTCGATTCGATAGGCGATCCGATTCGATAGTCGGAGAGAATGGGCATACGTAACCACACACTCTGAGCGTTCCGTGCGGATTTCTTGGATCCGCGCTGGGGCCCCTCAGGCGGCGCCTCCGGCGCCGCCCCTGGCGCGCTCCGCGCGCCAGCGAGGGGAGTCCGGCGCGGGTCCAAGAAATTCGCGCGGACAGTCGAAAGGTTATGCTTATGCCGTTTTTTCATCATCTATGTCTGGCAGGAGCCGCGACTCCGATTCGATTCGATCTGGCCTGATGGTTTCGCAGGCGACCATGTGGGCGAATAGCGCAGGGGCGGGAGTTCCACGGATTCGCCCTGGAGCCTCGCCGAAGGCACAGACCACCGGCGCCCTTGGATACTCGCATTGTTCTCCCCTGAGGTATTCGCCCCCATCGTCGCCCCCGATTCACTTGGCATCGTCTGGGGCCAGCCGTAGACAGGCGCGGTGATCCGATGCGGTTCTGGTTCAGATGATTATTTAATCGCTTCGCTCATTCCGCCGGCCCATATTGTCGCACCGTTGTGGGCTAGCCGAGTTTTGGGGCCTCTTGGGGGCCGTTTTGGGGCCTCTTGGGGCCTCTTTTGGGCCTCTTGGGCGCCTCTTGGGGCGTCTTGGGGCCTCTTGGGGGCCTCTTGGGGCCTTTTTGGGGCCTCCTGGGCGCCTTCTGGGGCGGAGGGCTCGATTTTTCAGTTCTCGGTTCCCCTCTTGAGCCCCTCTTGGGCCCGTCTTGGGGCCTCTTGGTCCGTCTTG